>OMLP01013378.1:0-16386 GCA_900302685.1 Spondyliosoma cantharus | reverse complement strand
AAAGTAGATATAGTGAAGACAAATTAAAAGCACCCTGAATTCAGGTAACCTTGGTATGTGCTGCATGTTCCCCTCCCTTTTGAGCACAGGAAGGCTGTAGAATTTCCAAACGGTTCAATAATGTTTCACATTATCCTGTTCAAAGTGTTTGAATGTGGCTTCTTTATCTCTAAGTCTGTGTTAGTGCCTGAATTGAGTATCATGATAAATCAAATGATAAATCTAATTTATCTAACACCGTTCCTGGGTACAGGTAAGACCTTTTCATTCTGATGGATTGTCTTGTAGATATTGGTATAATTTAAGGCCTCAATTATGCAACATCTTGGAATCCTGTTGAAAAATATTTTTTAGAAATAAATAAATCAAAGTTCTCTAAACATTTCCTCCTCAACTGAAAGTGTGTTTTTGGTTTTGTAATTCTGTAAGTAGCGCTTTAAAAAAAAAAAAAAAAAAGGATTTCAAGAAAATCGTGCTTTTTAGATATAAATACTCCCAGCCCCATAGCTAATGGGGAGTAGCTTATCCTAATACAACTTCTTCCTTTAATGCTGCCACGATTTAACCAAACATGACATAAGCTGGCCAGCCATCATATTACCCTTGCTAATCTTTCATCTTTGTGTTCCTCAGGTATCTTGCGGTACAGGGTGGATTTCCAGGGCATGGAGTACCAAGGAGAGGACGATGAGTTCTTTGATTTGGATGACTACTAGGTAGTCGGGGACTGATAATGGGAGAAAAAAGCAAAGCAAAGGAATGAATGAAGAAATAAGGAAAGAAAAATGCCACCTCTCTTGCAGCAAGTGAGAGGTGCAACCGTGTTGACCATATATATGACAGACACACCTTCCAATTTACCTGTTGCATACACAAACTTGCACATACATTTCATCTGTACACAAGACAAGTACATCACACAGGCTGAAGAGGAGTGAGATTTTCTTTCATCCAGAGAGGGAGAAAGCCCTTCCTGAATAAATCCCTGCCTTAGAGTGCTGGTTCCTTCCCCTAGTTGGATTGGACTCGACTCATTTTTGTTCTTTTTGTTTTTTCCTCCTCCCCTCCATTTTGAATGAACACAACAGCAAGTTCCCAGATTCCTCGCTGCCCCTAACCCGGTCTGAAGATGAACTTTGGACTCACTCCTCGCATATAGAAAAATATATTTTCCTTTCTTGCCTCATCATATCCCTACCCTCTCTCTCTTCTCCCCTCAATGCTTTCTCTCTCTGATTTTTTTTTTTTTTTTTTTTTTTTGCATTTCATTTTTTTACTGGTAACTGCTGCTGTTGTATTTTATGAGAGTGGGGGATTTTTTTTACCTGGGTTTCTGTAGAGAAAGGGGGACAAAGTATTAAATTTGAACTGCTGAAAACCATTGCTACCTCCTCATCTGCTGTGGTCTCAATCCTGTACTGTGTCTGTCCTGTTTCCTGGAAAGGTTTACCTTTTTTTTTTCTCTATCGTGACTTTAAATGAGTATATTGTGATAAGTCATGTGTGAGTCAAGTATGCATGGCTGTATGATTTTTGGTTCATCAGTATCTGCCTTCTCATTTTAAAATTGAATTCATTTCAGGGAAGAAAAGTATCAAGTCTCTGATATAGATATTCCTTAGACCCCCTGATATAAGATGTGTACAGATAAAATTAAATGATCATTTTCAAGAATCTGACTCCCTAGTAGAAGAAGAATTTGTAAATTAATCTGTTCTAGTCATGTAATCAGCAATTTGCTTTCCTCTATTAGGAAAATAAGGGTTAATTTTTATTCTGAAGTCTTTTGGGATAAATGTTGAGTGATTCACAGGATGAACTCAGGAAGTAAAACTGTGTTAAGAAGCTTGCATGGATGCATTCTCAGGGTAGAAACAGCGTTTCAGAGAGGAAACCAAACATCCTGCATTTTACAGCATTAAACATGTCCTGTGAAGATAACGTTTCAGTTCTGGGACTTCAGGATGTGAGTAATTCAAACATATGCACTGTCAACCGTGTTTCTTTCATTCCTGTGGGAGTCATAGGAGAGCATCAACAGAGGTGAACTGAGGTAAAGGATGACTGTAGCTGAAGCAGTGCCTGGCGTACTGAGTTGTATGGATTACTTTACGGAATACAGCTAGGAACATGTCTTTACATCAATCCATGATCATGCAGTTCCAGGTTTGCATGCGAATTTACCAAGTTAATTGAATAACCGCATTTTTGCTAGAGTAAGTATTATGTCACCTCTGTCACTCATTTTATTCACTTGCATTAATTTAAAATTTTCTGAAATATGCAATTCCGTAGTAATATACCAAACAACCCAAAACCTATTATCCGAAGGTGTATTTGACCCTATTACCACAAAGATGTAGGAGCACACAAGCTTAAATCCTCGCGCCACAACTCGTGTTAAGGTGATGTGTTTACGTTATCATTTCCTTCAATCACACGTTACATTAAAATCACCAATATTCTGCTGCATTTTATAGCAAAGCTATGCGGATGATTGATTTTGCCTTAGTGTATTCCTCTTCAGGATAGCAACAGCATCTTCATCCATTTGCCCTTTTGTTTGGGGGAGTCACCGGGGAAGCCTTGGTAGCACGGTTAGCCAATCAATAAAAGGCAAAGCCGCGAAGATACGCCCCTTTTGACAAAATCCGTCCAATCGGCGCGTTTCTTCAATGCCTGGGCGTTCCCATCCCCCCACCCACCCTTTTGACACTGCCCTACCAAAGCTGTGTGGTTGAGCGAAGTGAATGACGTCTCTGCATTTGCGGGCCGCCGACGCAGGGCTGGGTTTCCATTTTCAGAGCGAGTTTCGGGGGGGATCGTCAACATGGAGCCGGAGATGGAGGACAAAACGCTGGAACTGATGGTAAGATTCGTTCCGTTGTGGCATCCTGAACATCCGAAGTGTTCAGTACGAGTCCGAATGTGCGGGAAGCGCCGAGGCTCGATTCGACGACCGGAATGGGCTGAAGCAGCTTGTCGGGAGAGGTGGAGGAGAAAGGAGGGGGGACCAGAAATCAGAGGGAGGGCCTGAAATTATCGATACATTTAGCTAAGAATGCGCCGCACACTCGTCGGATTGACAAACAGGACATACACGTCAACATCTGGTGAATCTCGAACAAATGTTGTTGTGGATAAAATAGGTAAACAACGGGGAAATTAAAAGGTTGGTGTTCAGTCGTCGGCCGAAGACAGCCGAGGATTCTCGGGGTAGCGTTCACTGCGGTGACGCTGCGCCACTTTAACTGGGCCCTGTCTGATAGTTAGCCATCCAGCTAACACAGGCTAGAAGGCGATGAACCACGTAAATTTACGGGTATGTTATATTATATAGTTCACGTGAAGACATCCTACGTGGTAATAGACGCGTGTAACAGTCACTGGAATCCCTCAATACAACGTAATGTAGGTGGAATCGTAACAATGTGCTGCTTGTCTGTTTATATTTTCAAAGTGCGTAGAAGGAAGTGTATTGCCTTTTCATTCACATAGCGTTACCACGATTAGCGAGGTAGCAATTAGCTTAATAGCTAACGTGCTAAAAATGCTAGGATTGACAGGCATTACCATACCAAAACAGTTAATTGGTCAGAGCAGTAGACGCTGTTTGTGGTAACTAGAAACATAAACTATCAGTATGATATCGCTTCACCTACAAACTGTCGTATTTTGTCAACAGGTAACATGGTTTTCTCGTGAAATGACGATTTCTTGATCAGCTAGCCGTCCAGGCTAACGTTAGCTCACAAATAGCTAACATTAACATAACAGGGGTCAAAGTGGTCGAAAGGAAGACGTCAATTAAGATAAAGCACAGATGTGTTTTGTCAATGAACTTCCAGGTGGATAGAGTTGTTGAATTCGTTCGTTTGGCGAGTATTTATTGTCCATAGTTGGAAATCCGCACAGCCTCAGTTTCCTCCACAAATGTATCATTTGTATCGCCATACTAACAAAGCAAGTTAGGCCCTGGAAAGTAATACGTATGGCTGTTTAGTGAATTATGTGGAAGTGACATATCCCAAAGTTACCAGCGTGAAGAGTTTGTGTCTATTTTGCTAATTCTATCCACAAATGCTACAGATGTTTTATAGGCGGTGAATAACCATCGTTGGGAGTAATAATTACAAGAATAGAAACAAAAATACTAAAAGATGCTGCTAGTAGATCACCAGACTTAACCAAAGTGTCTGAAAGTCTATCAAATTTAAACAGCCATTACAAAGATGAATAAGATGTAATATATACATGATTTTCAAATCTGTAGTCGATTGTTGATCATTAAGTTAAATTAACTTATGATAAATACTGAAAACAGAAGTTTCCCATGAGTGCTCACACAGCCACAGAATAAGGAACAAATGGTGAAGAGACTATTAGGATCAATATTGTATGAAACCTGGTTATGTGACAGTAGCAGGTACTTTATGTAGCTGGATGTAACCTTGCTCTGTAGAATGATAACACATATCATTCTTCATTACACACTTTATACTACTTTAGTAAGTATTATGCATCAGTGTAGTCTGGGGACCTACAAAAATAAGACGTCTGGATTGTGTCTGTATTTAATTTCGATTTTATTTTTTTGTCCCAGTGTTATTCACTAACCACTCATGAGAGTGGGGATGGCAGAACAGCGGTTGGGGTTTCTGTCAAAAACAATAGTGACATTAATTGACAATTTATCCTATTGCCCCTTCCTCTCCTCTACCTATCCCCACCCAGTTCATGTCTAATAATGCTTCTGTGTGTATGTTTACCAGTCTGTATCTCGTGTGTGAAGGAGTGTGTGTTCCTGCGCTCACTGTGCCAATGTGTGTGTAGCTCTAATACTGGTTTTTCCCCTCACTATCCCCCACCTCCTCCCCTCTTCTTCTCCCCTCACTTTTGATGGTTACACACCCACCTCCTCTCGATTTCAAACCAAACTTTTTTTATGTATTTATTTATTTTCAATTATTTTTGAATTATGACACTTTTCCACACTCCGCCTGTCCCGTTTCCTCACCAACTCCTCACCACTTCCATCCATCTGTCCATTCATTGATCCATCCATCCACTCACCTCCTTTGGTTTCCTCCTCCCAACTTCCCTCATCAACCCCCTTCTCTACTTTTCCTTTACTTCTCATCTCTGGTCTCTCGCTCCTCCCTTTCTCTTCCTCCCTCACCCTGTCCACTTCGTTCTCCTCCTCCTCCTCCTCCCTTCCTCCCTTCCTCTCTCTCTTTCACACAGTGCTCTGTGCCTCGCTCTCTCTGGCTGGGCTGCTCCTCGGTGGCTGAGAGTTTGTGTGCACTCAGGTGCCTGCAGAGCATCCCCTCCACCCGGGCTCACAACCAGGTTCTGCCTCTCTCCTCTTAATTCTGCTGCTCCTCTTCCTCTCCCTTCCCTTCCTCCCTCGCCATCTCCTCACCCTTCACTTTTCTTCGCCCACTCCACATGACTCCTCATGCCACCTTGGTGCGGACAGCGCCCACTCAACCCCTCACCCTCCTACCTCCTCACCTTCTGTTGTCCTTTCCTCCCTGTTGGAAGCACACTGCTCTCAGGTTCTTCTCTGGTGCGTTCTCAAACTCTCTCTGCTGGAAACAGAATTGTAGCTTTACAAACTGTAATTGAGTTCTTTATAATCATGTCAAGTCACAGTTCTGGCATCTAAATTAGACCCCAGAGCATTTAAAAAGTCAAACAGTGATTACGCCATGTCATGAAAACAGGAGACTTTTACAAAAAGACGACTTTGAATTGTAGGCTATTAACCTTAGCATGCGTCAAGGGTTGGATGCAGGGGGTACCAGAGAACAACCCCGCACTGAGGAGTAATGTTTTCTCCTCTTCTACCTGGAGGTGTGAGGGCCGAGGTGGGGGGTCTTCCTTCAAGCTCTGAGAGGCTACATGCTTGCTTGCCTGCTTGCCTGGCCAAACCTGGTCTGTCTGTCTTTTTTTTTTTTTTTTTTTTAATTTCCCCCCTCCTTCTGTCTCTTCTTCTGCTCTGCATGGTCATCAACACCAGCAAGCCCATTCTGGCTTCTTGTCGTGTCTGCTTGGTCTCGATACCTAACTGTTTTGTTTGTTTGTCTATGGTTGGCGCTAACACAACCACACAAACATCTCTATTGGTTTTGCTCTCCACATGCAGCAGCGTCATAGATGGATAATTGCACTGAGCAAAATCCGGAACACTTCTTGAGAGGGTTCTGGTTTTGCTCAGAGAAGAATATATAGATAAGATAGTAATTCTGTTTTTAAGGCTTCTGGAGAAGCACTTCATTGTAGCTTCTTCTTTTTTTTTTTTTAACCAAGATAGCCATTTTCTCTGGCAAGACTATGCCCCCTCTCCCAGTTAAAGGCCATATGTATCTCCTATCCTATAATGAAGTTTGTAAAATACATCTAGGAACATGGGATTGTTCAGGAAAAAAAATCCAAACTCAGAAGAAAACTGCAAATAATAATAATGCATTTGTACTTTTTTGGCATGTTTCACATGTAGTTATGTTCTTGTAGGGTTGCACAGTTCCTGCTCATTTCCCATAGTTTGTGGTGTGTCCTTTACAGCATCTTTGTAGTTCAGGAATGTGCCAATTTGATGAAAATTTTAATTTTACAGGATGCAAGTGTGTTGGTTCAAAATGGCCACGGCTAAAACCAGTAAACAATCAACCTGATCAAAAAGCAAGTCTTCTGGTTGGTTTGTGGGTGTAATTATGAATGTAAGATTATGATATTGTTGCCTGGCTTTCCCTAATTTCAGAAGAAGTGGATAAGCTATAAATACTATAAAATGTTCATTATATTTTGAATGTATTAAACTTAAGAGCAAGGCTAATTGGTAAGCCTGTGTTTTGTGCCATAATTATTTATTGTATTTAAATTGTATACAGTGCACTTGTAAAGGACTTAAAATGTTTTAAGACTTTGGTCATGCTAGAAATGGGATTCGGTTACCTCCCAGGTTTTTTTTTTTTTATTCCTATCCTCCTTGTATGCTGTAAGACCACTATCTGATGCTCGTTTCATTACAGTCATGCCTGAGTTGCTGCCAGTGACATACCCAAGATGCTGCAGTTTAATTTCCTGTCCAGACTACTTAGCCCACATCACAGACAAGCAAGCAAGCAAATAGATTCCTTTTGTTGCAGTGCTCAGTTTTTTTTTCACTCCGTGTGTGTGTGCGTGTTCGCCTCAGAAGTCATGATGGTTTCCCTTCCTTGGCTGTGTTTGTGGCACTCTTGTGTCCGGTGCTGTCCACGCTGCTGCCCTGGCTCTCACAGTGCCTTGAACACAGATGAAGAGAACAAAACTCTAACCAGTACCTTCTCTTTGTTTTGTTCTTTCTTTACAGAACACGTCGGGGATGGATTCGCAGAACCTCGTGGACGATCTGTCGCCAAAGAAGAACACAGTTCTCAAGGTGTGTGTGGACTGTTTGTGTATCCGTCACCACAGCTTGCTGAAAAATGGAGAGCTACAACTCCGTTGAATCATGATATACAAGTTCCTAACAAGCTCTCACAGGCTTTGAAATCATTGAAAATATGAGAAAGTAAACTTTTCATAATGTTAGAATATAATTTATGTTGGATTGACATGCTGTTGAACATGAAGATTTATTTGAAAGCTTTTTACCTATTCCCACAAAGCCCCACCACTATGAGCTTCTAGTGGTTTAACGAGCTTCAACCCATTGCAATGAAAATTGATTTTTAACTTGGTCCATTCTGCAACAGCAAGATCCCCCACTTGATCCTGTACACAGACTAAAGCCCAATACAACAACTATCATTTTCAGTCCCCATTTTAATCCAACACATTTGGGCTGGAAGAATATTTGTTATCAATAAATTGACAGATTTTTCTAGATTGATTGATTAATCATTTGGTCTATAAAATGTATATAGTGAACAATGTCAATCACAAAGTAATTTCTTTAAATGTCTTGTTTTGTCAACTCAGAACCCAAAGATGTTCAGTATACAATGATGTAAATCAGAGCAAGAAAGAGCAAGAAATCTACATACTTGAGGTTGAAAACAGCATCAAGTTCAAGTTACTTTATTAGTACCCATAGGTAGATTTTGTTTGCATGAAATCCACAGCCACATCAATCAATTTATCGACTAATGGTTGCAGCTTGACAACAAACTAATTACAGTAATAAAGGACTTTAAAGTTATTGACATGAGATGAAGATGTTGCTCAAGAGTACCTCAACTTGACACAATTTGCTCCATATGAAACTCTGAAAATATATAGATGCGTGGTTCAAAACATTTCATAAATCTGAATGTACCCTCTGATCCTTACAGCTTAGTAATGGTCCTGTTATGGGGTCCCGTAAGCGTCCGTCAGAGGGGAACTATGAGAAGGAGAAGGAACACTGCATCACCCTGTTTGACCAGTGGTCGGAGGCCGACCAGGTAGAGTTTGTAGAGCGCCTGATCTCCCGTATGTGCCACTACCAGCACGGCCACATCAACTCCTACCTCAAACCCATGCTGCAGAGGGACTTCATCACTGCGCTGCCAGGTACAGATACAGATAAAGAAACGGATATGAATGCAACGTTTAGCAGGAACTGCTCCAGTGTTGGCTCCATCTTCCCAAACCTGACTACACATTTAGGAATGCACAAAACTCATCATCAGAGGTCCTGGTTTGGAAAAAGATATTATTTTAAGGTTATCTAGATTTTTGTCCATGCATCCAAATGTGTTTCCTGCTGCATAGGACCATCAATGTAGTACAAATGTTATTTGTAAAATTCTTATCTTGGTTTCTGTATTGGTTTTCAGGTTTGTTAAGGCATTTTTAATATTTGAAATAAATCCCAGTAAACACGGATTACTTTTGAAAAGTAAAATCTGAAAATAATGATCCTCCAGGCACAAATAAACAAACCAGACGAGATACGATTAATTTTTCAGCATGCACTCACTCAGCCCCTTCTTTTCCTCCTTCCAGCCCAAGGCTTGGATCACATAGCGGAGAACATCCTGTCTTTCCTGGATGCACGCTCGCTATGCTCAGCAGAGCTGGTGTGTAAGGAGTGGCAGAGGGTCATCTCTGAGGGTATGCTGTGGAAGAAGCTCATTGAACGCATGGTCCGCACCGACCCGCTCTGGAAAGGCCTGTCTGAGAGACACCAGTGGTGAGAAAGGACATAGACCTGTTTGCAATCACTTAAAGGGGTATCTATCCTACTGTTGCTTTACATTAAGGTCTAAAAATGCTACACTCTGGAAGAAATGAAGATGTTTTTGAGGATACATGTAAACTACTTGTTTCCAGTCTGGCTGTTAGTCTTATGGCTTGTAATTTAAGATAAAAGAAAGGAAGAAAAGGAGAAAGTATAGTTATACTTGGTTGGTCTTGAGTGTCTATTGTATGTGGAAAGAAAATCCCAGTGGATACAAAGCAGATGTCATTCTTTTATTTTTCTTGCCCCAGGGAGAAATATCTGTTCAAGAACCGCACGGCAGAAGTCCCACCCAACTCTTACTATCACTCCCTTTATCCCAAGATCATCCAAGACATAGAGGTAAGAGACAGCGAGATGGATTTTAGTATTTAACTGGACACATGTTTAGTTCTTTTTGGTAAGTGATACCAGATATTTATTTATTTATTTATTTATTTATTTATAATATGTTCCTTCCTAGTTTAAAATGTCTTTGTCTGCTGGGAAAGTATTGCAGTATGTCAAAAACTCAAACAAAATAGGTTTGAGAGGGATGATTATTTTCATAATTTATTAATCTGAGAATTATTTTCATAGTTTGGAGAAGTTTTGATGAACATTTTTACTTATTTTTTTGACATCCTTCAGACAAAGTGGCAGTCTAATGGAGTCCAATGGAGTTATGTCAATATGTAGCAAATTTATTAGCCTCTTTAAGTCAGGAGACTCTGTAAATGTTGCTCCACTCATGTAGAAAAGCTTATTCAAAAAGTTGAGTTAATTACCATGGGTCTCATTCAAATCACAGCAATCTTATGACCATTTTCCTGCTCACTAGTTGTCAAATCAGTTTCTTTCCCCTCTAATGTCATCATGTAATATGATATTTGCCTTTCATTGGTTGCTTTCTGTGTCTTCCTCTTTCCTCTAGACTATTGAGGCTAATTGGCGATGTGGGAGACACAACTTGCAGAGGATTCAGTGTCGCTCAGAAAATAGTAAAGGGGTTTACTGTCTCCAGTACGATGATGACAAGATCATCAGTGGCCTTAGGGACAATTCAATTAAGGTACGTGTGTATTGAACATCAATGGCATGAACTGGCCCACTTTATATCCTGCCACCCACTGAATCATTTTCTAAACTTGGACCTCAGCGATCTGTATAGTAGACATGGTAATAAGTATTTGTTTTAATTTACAAATCAATAAAAAAGCAAAAAAAAGTCAGGCGATGCCCTTACAATTCCTGATAACAAAAACCTATTGCCAAGAATTACAGCTGATGGCACCTGTTGTGTACCACAGCAAAGCACAAGGATGTGAAACCGTCATCAATGCCAGCTGATTTAGTTAGAAATGGGGTTGCCGTGGTGACACATTTTTCCCACCAACTAATGAGCTCGTGACAGCACAGGTGTTGCCCGGTACACATGGCATTTTGCAAGAAAAGACTTGCGCTGTGTTAATTTACCGCTAATGCATAGTGGACATCCCTACTGCTGCAGCTTCACATTAAAAGCATTTTACTGCCGAAATACCCATTGACTTTTTTATGAAGCAGGTTATTCACAGGAAATGCAATTTGTTCAATTCGTTTAGCGCTCACAGCTATGGTTCATCCAAAAATGCAACTACAGTGCAAAACACTGGTCATTTTTGGCATTTGTTTACAGTGGATCAGTTTGAAATATGTCAGGGAGTATGTTTATACAGTTTTTGTAAGGTTTGTAACATAAGTGTTACCTGGTTACTTATTAGTATTGGCTAAAATAGACTGTATAGTGAGTTTTCCCTTTTGTAAAGCCACCTGAAGTTCAGTGGGAATTACTATACTCTGTAGTTGACTCAAAGTATCCCAAACTGCATCCTGAAAAGTAGTGTACAGTCAGTATTGTAGACCAGGTTGTGTCCAAAAGTGTTTTTTCATTTGAGCTCACTGTATAGTCCACTATTTAGTACTCCAAAGGTAGTGAGTAGGGAGCAGTGAGTAAGGGCGCAACCATCATGTTTAAATCACAAATATTGCCAAATACCTTTTCGCTTTGACAACAAATCTCAGCCATTGTCTTTTTGGTCAAGTCTCCTTACTCTTGTCACTTGGTAAGTGAAATGTGACTCCTGCTGCTCTGTGCTGCGACTCTTCTGCTGCACAGAGCAGACACCTTGACTTTAGTGTCCGTTGTCAGTCTAAGTATTGATTGTTTTCAAAACGACTGTGTGGGTGGAGGACAAGTTGCAGTTGCAACAGGAACACAGTGTAACATGGTGACATGGACTACTGCAGCAAGCCCAGTTAGAAATAATTAAAACCTTTTAACAGAATTACTTTTGAGCTCCTTTTTATTGTGTATTTCTACATGTTTACTGGTAAATATATTTTTACTACAAGCTCAAGGGAACTTGGTACACAGTGGATAAATTCTGCTACATTTTCATGTTTGTAAAGTAACGAGTGAGGTTAGTTGTTATTCCTTCTTTGGCCATCACACTTGATCAGTTCACATTTTCCTCACTTACCACTTATAGGAATTATCAATGACAACTTCATCATTTTTACACATCCAAAGTATTTCCCCACCATTGATTCAACTCCTTAATCTGCAAATCGCATAAATAGTTTTCCCTTATTGTTAACTTAGTCCTGCTGGTCCAAACTGACACGTAGAAGAAATTAACATCAATCCCTTTTTACGTTTAAGCAGTGTTGGCTGTGAGAAAGTCATGCATGCTGCGTGTGTGGTTGTTTTCTTCCAACCTGGCTTTATGCATTTATGAATTGAATCTTTTCTTCTGGCTCAGTACGGCTTATCATCTTATTGTCTGTGGCGCTGAGCTAAACCAGCAGACACTGAGACAGAACACAAGTGAATTACCGGATAAAAGGGCTCAGCTCCAGACCCGTTGTGTTTTCTGTCTGCCCTGGGAGGAGAGGAGAAGATGATGATGATGATGAAGAGGCGGGGGGTGGATGGAGGAGAAGAGAGGATTTGTCTTATTGTTCTGAAGGAGGCTGACACACACTCAGAGTAGTGCTGAATGGCTCTTACATATAACACACAGAGCTCAGCGCAGCAGTGGGGAAATGGGGCATGAACGCTGCTGAGAGAATAGGCCATTCTTAGAATGACCCAAATCTGCAACCTTTTCAAAACAACTTATTTCTCCTCTTTCTCCTCCTCTATTGATATCTCCCACTCACTCGTATTCCTCCCTTCTCTTCCTCCTCCACCTGTTCTTTTCTCATCACAGATCTGGGATAAGCAGTCTCTGGAGTGTCTGAAGATACTGACCGGTCACACAGGTTCAGTGTTGTGTCTGCAGTATGATGAGAGGGTCATCGTCACCGGGTCTTCTGACTCAACTGTCAGGTACGACGCAAATGTAGCTGCAGAAAGCACACACTGTACTGGCATAGAACCCGACACAGCGTCAGCAGGCTTAAACCTGGTGGAAATCATTGAAGTCGTTGTCAGGTTCTTGTCAGTTATGTTGAATGTGTGGGTGACTTAATAAGACTATGCTTGGATCAAATGTCAGTCATACATCTATATTTACGAACCCACATTCAGTTTGAACACAGTGTAAATCCTTATGTAATAGTAGAACATAATAAGACCAAAAGCAGATGGGCATTTGAAAATAGTCAAAGTATTATCCTCAGTAATGGACTTTGACAGAACTTGTGTAGCAGTTAGAACTGCAACACTTACTTCACTCTGGATTATTTTCACAATCTAGGCATTGGACGTTATATCTCTATCATCATCAAAATATTCGTAAAACTTTAGAAAGCATATCGCTGTCAACTGACTTTTTGTTAGGAAACAAATATTTTTATTTCGTCATAAAAGAGGACACAGATCTTTTTTTTGAAAAACAAACAAAGGATCTTAAATCATCATAATTCATAGGGTCTTTCTTACCAAATAAAAGATAAATAAATCCCCATTCTTTATTTTGGATCTGTAGTATCGACATAAATTTGGGAAATCAATAAAGGTCGGACATCAGCAAGCTAGCTTTTGCCATTCATGTGAGCATATTCACTATGTTCTCCATACACGATTATCCCAATAATAAAAATTCTCGGCAATCAACCTATTGTGAGAGGTTTTGATGATGATCGGCGCTATCAATTAATCGTTGTAAATAAATTGTGAAAAATGCTGGTCAAAAACATCCCAATGACGTCTTCAAACTACTTCTTTTGTTGCTTTAAGAAGCTCCATGAAACCATCAAATGTTGCAAACTGACCTGAACAATGAATCGATCAGCAAAAATGTTTGATTAATTAATTTATCGAAGTGTTGCATTTCTAATAGCAGTCAGATTATAAGTCAAAATTGATTCAGACTCTCAATGTTTCATTTTGGGTTGAATACTCTACTAAAGACAAGTTACTAACATGAGTGTTGAGGACCATTTTGTTTCATACAGAACTTCTTACAGAAGTTTAAAAAAGCAGAATAGTTGACTTTAAAAGCTCCAGTGTGGGCGTCATGCAACAAATGTGTTCCTGCGGCACAGCTTCTCTAACTGAATAGAATGCTTCACAGTGGAGATCAGGTTAAGTCAGATACATGGGGATGCAGTTGAACGACTAAATCATACACATCGATAATAAATGGATTGTTGTTCATATATAATTGTTCAGCCATTCAAACTGGAGTGCATCGTAAGGATATAATGAATAGTTTGTCAGCGTAGCAGCATGTACAAAACTATACACAGTACAGTTTGTCTGACGAGGCAATTTGTTTAGATAATGTGTCTGTTTTTATTGATTCAAACCTGCCATGAACTTTCTGCAAAATATCTCACACAAAAGACATCGCTGCTATCAAACCGGTCAAGTGCTGGTGATTTGAACAATGTCGAGTTGGAAAGTAAGAAGGAGGAAAGTGAATTTTGTTTATGACATACTTTGTAAAATGTACCATCCTAATGTATAGCAACATAAAATTGTGTCGTATTTCATAAGGAGTTGGATTTATAATCATTACTGGAGATAGTAGGATAAGTTTTATTGCAGATATTTAAAGACCTGGCTTGTGTTTGTCTGTGTTGACACTTGCTTGGCTACTGCACACAGAAGCTCAACATTAATGCTCTTATTACTTCACACTTCAGCCGTACTCGCTGGGCTGTATCCAAGGAAAATGTGACTTGACTTCCTTAGCAACTGCTTGACAGGCACTTTGTTTGTAGGTTTAGCTGTCAGCTTTTCCAGTGTGTTCTGCGTTTGACTCTGAAAGCCCAGCGGTGTAGTTCAGTAACATGTTCTTCACAGCCAATTTTGCGTGCGTGTGTGTGTCCATTGTAAAACTAATAAACATAATTCTCTCATGTCTCCATTGTTTTCCTTTTTCCTCTGCTCCCATTACATTTCTTTTCCACTCCCTATTGTCAACCTTCTTTTCTTTTGATTTGGACCTCTCCTCCCACTGCCCCCATCTCATTATTTTTTCCTACTCACCCCTTCCTTCTATCTTTTTCCACTTTTCTCACCCCTCCCTTCTTATTCCACATCCCAATTTCCTCTTCCTGCCCCATCCCACCTTTTCTATTTCTCTCTCTACGACCTTTGCCCTCATCACCTCTCCATCATTCATCCTCCTGTTTTCCTCCACACGTCTCCTTCTACCTGTCCTCCTCTGCAGGGTGTGGGAAGTGACGACGGGAGAGGTACTGAACACACTGATCCACCACAACGAGGCAGTTCTTCATCTGCGCTTCGCCAACGGCCTGATGGTCACCTGTTCCAAGGACCGTTCTATCGCCGTCTGGGACATGGCCTCTCCTACTGACATCAGCCTACGTCGTGTCCTTGTGGGACACCGGGCTGCTGTCAACGTGGTCGACTTTGACGACAAATACATCGTGTCAGCCTCAGGGGACCGCACCATCAAGGTAACAAGAGCAGCCATTACAAAGTTGGATTTGAGTGTGAATTAATGGCCGATGATCCTTTCATTGAAACGGGAAATGTCTTATTCTGTAGTTTTGAAGTGTTTCTGTGTTGCTCCCCTGTAGGTATGGAGCACCAGCACCTGTGAGTTTGTACGCACTCTAAATGGTCATAAGCGGGGTATTGCCTGTCTACAGTACAGAGATCGCTTGGTGGTCAGTGGCTCATCTGACAACACAATCCGGTATGTGATTGAGATTGAACGTGTATAACATGTTTAAAGGTGCATTGTTGAAAAGAGTATTGACAGATTATCTAACGTACAAGTGAGACCACTTTACTCAACTCAGTCTTATGATAAAAATGTTGTTTATATAATACCACTGAAACCTAAACAAACTGTAGGGGCTTGATATTGAGAAATGTATTTGCTAATGTTTCTCTTTCTGCAGGTTATGGGACATAGAGTGTGGGGCATGTTTGCGAGTGCTGGAAGGTCATGAGGAGTTGGTGCGCTGCATTCGCTTTGACAACAAAAGGATTGTCAGTGGCGCCTACGACGGGTCAGTCTCACGCACACACACACAGCTTTGTTCACGGAGACACATTTTGTTCCTGACGTTGTGTCGTCTCATGTTTCTCTCTGCAGTAAGATCAAGGTGTGGGACCTGCAGGCAGCCCTGGACCCACGAGCCCCCGCCAGCACATTATGTCTGCGCACACTAGTGGTGAGTGTCTCTGAGCTTTTCGCAGCATCACACCAGGCTGAAGCAGCGTCGACTGCAAAACAGAATTAATATCAGAAGCTAACAATCATTCACGTTGTACACTGGCTGACCAATCCTCACTTTTCGCTGCGTCGCATCGGTGGCGTACCAGTACTTAAACATCATTTTATAATTCTGTGTTTTCAGGAACACTCTGGCCGCGTGTTCCGCCTCCAGTTTGATGAGTTTCAGATCATCAGCAGTTCTCACGACGACACCATTCTGATCTGGGACTTTCTGAACGTCTCGACCAACGGCCAGTCAGAGGGACGGTCTCCCTCCCGCACCTACACTTACATTTCTAGATAGCAGGTACAAAGACACACACATGTTCACACTTAGTTGATGAGACCTTAGTATAATCATGTTATCATCTTCGGTCTGTATGTTGGACCCATTTGTGATTGCAAACTATTTTCTACCCCCCAGGTGGCGCCACCCACCGCACCCTTTCTTGGAGGAGCCCAGGGCTGATTGGCTGATGGGTGCATCCGTCGTGGAAAGGAGCCCATCTCTTC
>OMLP01013377.1:42819-65558 GCA_900302685.1 Spondyliosoma cantharus | reverse complement strand
ACACACACACACACACACACACACACACACACACACACACACACACACACACACACACACACAAGCCAGCAGTGAGCATCTCAGACTTATACATGATGCAAAGTGAGTGCCAAAGCAAAGCTGTAGATGCATGCTCCATGGATTTTCCGCCCTCTGGTGATTTTCAAACCAAAACATTTCAGACTTATAAGTAGAGCAGAGACAGACACAAAGTGCGTGCGCACATGTATGCGCGCATGCTTCCGCATCTGCTCATGTCTCAGACAGTTAAGCGAGCTTAAAACAAGCTCACAGTGTTTTGCCCTGTAAAAACGTCACATCTCCGGTGCTGTCGGTTTCAAAGGTAGCGCCTGTGGCTGCTCTGCTGAAGCTCCTCTCTCATCTGTCTGGCATCTCTGAGGCCAGGATAAATTAACCATTAAGCCTTCACCGTTTTGTCCTTGTTTAACAATTCAATTGGGTCCAACAAAAACACAGAGAGAATTAAGCTTCTGGTATTACCAGAGCACAGGATGTCAGGCACAAAGGAAAGAAAATGGATTAAAAATGGATTACAGGATAGTGGTTCGTGTGTCTGAAGCAAACTGTCTCGAGCTGGATTGTTTACACTTCACGCTCTTTGAATTTGCATCTACTGCACTGAGGAACTATTGACCGAATGAGCGAATAATATATTTATGAGCACAACTTTGGGTCTTGGGAGACAAACAACACTCCACAACACTCCACAACAGTAATTGTTTGATGGAACTTGGTCTAAAAACTGTTTAATTTTTCATTTTACACCAAATCCCAGCTCGGCACAAAACACGTAAAAAGGAGCTAACCTTCATAAACCTCATCACTACTGATCTTGAAACTTTAAAACACTACCTTTAATTCCCCCAAGACCACCAGACTGAATCAATGAATGGAGCTTAGTCTGAAGAGCTGCTGCTCTGATTTTCAAGGGTGTGTGGAGCAGCGTCGAATGAATGAATATTTGGTTCTGAAAGACAGCCTGACATTTGTTACTCGAACGCTCCGCTGCTGATAGTAGCTTGATCAGTCGCTCTGTTGATCAGAACCCATTGAGGCTCCGCACAAATAAAGATACGGAGAGGGAAGACAGGCGAGGATAGAGGCTAAGAGAGAGGACGCTAAGAGTTTAACCACTTTATCTGAATCACACGCACGCGGCTTCCAGTCAGTCGGCTCGATTATAAAAGAGGCATATTCGCAGATGCGTAAAGAAAAGCCAGAGTGACACGGACCGACAAACAGAAAGTCAGATGGCAAAAAAAAAAACACACAAACGTGCACACTCTCCTCTCCAGCCCGCATCCAAATCCCCCATCTGCGTGTCTTTGTGTCTCTGTACAGGTGCACTGCAATAAGACAGCAGTTAATTTCCTTTCGAAACACAATGTAAACACAGAAACCATTTTATGATCCTGAGACGCCAAACACTCCTAAATGATTGTCTCTAGAGTACATCGCCATATGTTGCATGCGAGCACAGCAGGTGTTTGACTAGTTTAGGGAAGAAAGAGAGTGAGATTGTGGAAAATCAATTAACGGCAGCCATAAACCACACGGTGACGGATGCAAGCGACTTCATTTGATGATAATAAAGCGCCTGCTCTGGTTTACCTGTCTGGGCGTCCTCTCTGATTTACTCCTGCACCACTCCCAGTCTGTCAGCTCGATTTTCCGGCACTCCTCGTGTGACAGCCTCCTCTCCGTCCCCTCGAACACAGACGACGCGTCCGTGAGGTTGTGATCCTGCGAGGGCAGCGAAGGGACACAGCGGAAGTCCCCATCATCTCCGTTGTTCTCGTGAGGGAGTGAGGGACACTCAGCCAGCCCCTCTCCTCCGCCGGCGACAGCCTCCAACAGAAGGTCTGCTTGAGAGGAGCTGTCCACAGGGCAGGGGGTGCTGAAATCAAAATCAGGGCCCAGGGTGGAGAGCCCACCACTTTCTAGTGCATCAAGGCGGGTGTTGGGGAAGTCACAGTTGAAGAGGCTGTGATAGGCCGGCTTCTCAAGGTGTGGATTGCTGTGAGACATGGTGGCATGTGACAGCTTGTACACGCCATAGCCTTGCTGGAAGGAAAGGTTGAACTCAAATCTTCTTTTCATCGCTGTGGGAAGAGAAAAAAAAGAATCATTTTAGTGCAACAGCTTGCCAGCAAAGAAACAAAGGCAGCTCATTCAGGGGGTTTGTTATGTTTACCTGAGGCTTCCTGCGCTGGATCCCGCTTGCAGTTAATGAAGCAGCCACACGGCATGTGGATCCAGCGCTCAGACAGCACAAACAACGGCGTGACCGCAGGGGCGAGCAGAGTGAGGAAGAAGCTCAGGGTCTCCAGGGACGAGCTGCGTGCATTGAGCGCGTGGCGCACCAGTACTAAAGTCTGTGAATGAAGGGGAAGGGGAAATTAATTCACTGAGGAGTCAGTGACTTTATATGCAGGAGGAGATGGGGGCAGGGACACACATGAATGGAAAGAAATTACAAAGATCTCTCACCCGTACTGGGTTTATTTTTTGCTTTTCTTTTTCTTATGTTTTCTTCAAATACGTCACTGCAGTTTGAGACAGTCGCACGACTGTGTTATGTATGGGGGTGCTGAACTGAAAACAAATGCATACTTTTTCTATTGCTTATTAGAAAATTGAAAGCGTGCTTTTATGACTCAGACACTGTGGCCCAGCAACAGGTTTGAGCATTGTGCCGATACTGACCTCAGCGGCTACCCTGCAAATGTTTTTGTTCTTGATTTTTGACATTTTCTCTTTTAATCATATCCAGTGCTTCTGCTCAGCTTGGAATGCCAGCTCTGTTTGCCTATCATTGTCAGCTGGCTGCACAGCATTTATCACCTATTATTCGTTTTTTTTTTTTTCTTTTCTTTGAGAGAGAACAAATGTTGCAACAGCGGCAGCACTCGCTTGTGTGGCAATCACTTACAGTATTCAACCCCGTGAATGGTGCCCTTTAAGTGGTGACTAAAACCCGGCAACTTCTGTTCCTAAGGCCTTCAGGGAATGTTAATTTAACAGGACACTGGCTGCTTGTTTTTTTTTTTTAAATATCACTGTTAAACCAATTTAATGAGACTCAATGTCTAAATGGTTTCGAACCCTGACAGATAACAGATCATTTGTGAATTGAATGCAGCCTGTAAAATAATGTTTTCTAAGCCTGTCTCAGAGGACATTCAGGTTTTTTTTTTTTTAATGTGCCTCCTACAAAAAAAAGGAAGAATATTTTGTCTTTCTCTTCACCACAGGAAAGTATCTTTAGCGTATCATCCACTTCTATTCAGACATAATAAACTCTTACAGCTCAGGACTGGTGGTGGTGTGTGGCATTAAAGGGGAAATATGAAGTTTTGGAGAGGAAATTTAAATATCTACAATATTAATGAGTTCATAATACAATATATAATCACCATAACTGAATAGACACGCCGTTCTCAGAGGAAAATAAGGTCCCAAGAACACAGTTTGAAGCTAGAAAAGATGGCAGGGTCCGCCACAAATAAACAAAGTAAAACAGCACGAGACTGAGTGAAAACAGAGAGAGTCTGTTTATTTAGTGTGTTTAGGAATTAAAAAAAAACAGTCAATGACAAAACTACATAATGTACCTTTAAAATGTTTGCTACATTTCAGTTTCCAGTCTGCCGTTAAGCACTTTTTGGTGCTTGTTTGACATCTTTTTGCCTCACCTACAGTATAACGCCAGACAACTCTCTCCTTTAGGATTCTCTATAGTTGGATGACCTAGTTCTGTTTATCTCACTTAATCTTAATCTTTAATCTTATTTCTCTTGAAAGAGCTGAGAAGTCGTTCCAATATAATGAGACAGAGAGTTTCTTTTGTTCGAATTCCCTGGAAATATGGAATCATTCCAACTTCATAACAATAACATTGAAACAAATCCAATATTAAATCTATGCAACAATTTAGAATCAGTAGTTTTTTTGCCAAGTAAGTTTACACATATGAGGAATTTGCTTTTGTCTGTGCATGCAAAACATGAAACAATAAAAAAATAATACTGAAAAGACATAATAAAAATATAAAATAGAGTCTGGCCGATTTTGTAGTAGGTGTCCAGATTTCTCCAGTAGTCAGAAGTTTGTCCTGGATTGTGCAACGTCGCAGTAGATACTGATATTGCAATGTGCAAAATAAGAGTCCGGCAACTAACACCTACATTAATGTAATGTAATGTAACATATACTTATCACTTTATCGGGCATAGGTAAGTGGATTGTAAGGTGAAGAGAAAAACGAGACCTTTCCCATTTCCCATTCTCCTTTACAAGCATGTTGATGGTTTGTTTAAGCTGTTCAAAGCTGCAGGATGGTGGGTTTCCCAAGGATGCCACTTCACGCACCTTCTCCAGTGCCTGTCTCTGCTCACAGTGAGCAATAGAACTGAGGTTAGTTAAGAAATGGAGTCCACTGACATTATCTACGACTGGCTTCCAGTAAAAAAACAGAAGTTCTACAGAGCTCCTTTAAAAGCTGTGAATAATGAAAGCTGGTAGATGTCCATTGACAGTGAAATCATTTCAAGCCTATTAGGTTAAGTGGTTTGGCAGGGGGCACGCTTCTAAAAGTTATCATGCTGTGTCTTTTGGCTCCAAGTACTGTAGAATTGGATTTTTATTACACTACTCACCATCAGTGGCATCCATAAAATCACTCGGACCACCGCCAGGATCAGGGAGAAGCGCTTCTGCGCGAACACCACCGGTGTGTCCTCCACGGCGGCTGTCCTCTGCCCGTTGACGGACACCGGGGACACACAGCTGCCCTCTTTGTCCCTGAGCCCAGTCCCGCATGAACTCGGGCTCAGCTCGTTGTAGGCACCCAAACTTTTGTCCAGGCTGTCCCGGGAGAACGACTGGAGGTCACAGAGGGGAGCGGACCCTCTCAGCCCCCTCGCCATCTCCAGGTAGCTGGGGTACAGTAAACTCCTCTGGGGCTCCCTGGAGCACAGCAGCTGGTAGGTGAGGGGGATGAAGAAGACTAGCAAGCCGCAGAAACACAGGGAGTATAAAATGAAGAGCAGCAGGATGTAAAAGCTGTCGCTCGCCGGGAAACACCCGAGGGAAGCCGGCGTAAAGCTGCCCCATCCGCACAGAGGCAGCGCGCTGACGGCCAGGCTGAACGCCCACACAGCGGCGATGGCCCACATCACCCTGAGGGGCCGGCGGACAGACTGGAGCACTCCAAACCTCTTGGTGACATAAAAAGTGTAGGCTGCTATCAGGCAAGCCTTCATGTTGCTGGAGACGCCCTGGAACACGTACAGAAGTCCCGATAAAGTGCACAGGCTGCCCGTGCCTCCACCTTCACCTCCACCTCCACCTCCAGCTCCATCTACGTCCGCCTCCCACTGGAGGAGCATGAACAAGGAGAGGGGCACCACACTGAGCAGGTCGTCCACCGACATGGAAGCCACGATGAGACACAGGGAGGTTTTCCTCCTCATCCGGAGGAGAGAGAGCAGCGAGTACACCCCTCCGACGAGGGTGGCAGCGGCGATGGTTACGCACAAGCCGAAAAGCAGTAGGCGGATTTGCCTCTCCACCCCCGCCGGGTCTGTCTTCTTCTCGTAGGTGGCCGTGGGAAGGTAGCTCTGGTTGGGCGCCGGAGAGCTGAGGTGCGTGGTGGACATTTTTCCACTGGATTAACTTCTCCGTCTCTTTTTGGCCACTTTTAATTGGTCAAATCGGATTCATTAGGCTGTGAAGTTTAGCGCGCGGGCACAACATCACGCAGCATCTCCCAAAAAACAAACAAACAAACAAACAAAGAAAACAAACAAAAAAATATATGATGAGCAATGATGAGTGAGAGAGAGAGAGAGAGAGAGAGAGAGAGAGACAGGGCAGCGTCCTCTTCCGATCCAAACGGGAACGCACGCGCAACCACAGTGTTCTTGGATGTGGAGCCTCCCGTGCCGTGCTCGCAGGCGCTTGTGTTCACCGCTCAAACCGCGCAGCCTGGGCACCTCCTGGCTCCAGCTGCCGATTTACGCGCTGTCGTCATCACCGTTTCCTATCACGGTATCATTCTGGGGCTGGGCCAAACGCAGCCTGGTCCGACGCGTCCGAGGCTTTATCTTTCATTTGCGTGTCGGCTCGACCCTTTTCCTCAGGTCACACCAAATACTAACACCACCCCCACATCACATCTGTCTCCCTCTCTCCTTCTGGGTGAGGGACATTTGACCACAACTGGATACAGGTTTTTAAGATCCTAATCCACGTGCAGATTTGTGTTGGTGTGTAGTCCCATTACTTTGAAGTTAATCCCATTTGGGAACCAAAATTACCATCAACACAGACAACACTGTGTCCGTGCCAGACAATTTCAGCAGGTATGTTTTCGACTCTCCGTTTTTTTTTTTTTCTTTCCGTTTTTCGGCTTAATGGAGTCAGGAAATTTCAGGGAAATGTAAATTAAATAATGGTTTGAGTGGTGTGTTGTGACCAGAGTGAGGCCAGTTTGCTTTAATTGCATGGAATTCTTTTTGTATTCTGTCCTGTGTATTGGCAAAGTGGTGGAAAGGGTACTACACATCTGTCCCCAAGTAGGAATGCAGTTGCATTACTGAAATATTACTCAATTACAAGTAAAAGTTATGGTATTAAAATAATACTTAAGTAAAAGTACAAAGTATCTTCTCAAACAGAGTATTAGTTACTTTTTAGCTGTTGATTTTTAAAGGATGCTTTTTCTTTTTTTTTCTTTTCCCTCATTGTTTAATATATTCTGGTACATGTAAAAGATGCAATATGTAGGAATTGGACACCTGTTGAATTTAAAGTCTATTTAAAGGGAGCAGCACATCACCAGAGTAACAGCTAACTGCTGCTAACTTAGCTCAGTTTGCCATGCAGCTAGCAGTCATGACTGGGAGCATGGGGTCCAGGGTTATTTTTTTAAGTCACTAGCACATGAGCTTTTGGCTGAGACGGGACAGAATTAGCTGGCTAGCATGCTAGCCTCAGTAGCTATCTCTGCAAAAAAAAATATACATAGACTTCATAATGTCAAAACTCTTATTTCTTCCAATTGTGTTGTTAATTGATTCATTTATTTATTTTAGAAATTCTCACTTATCAAGAGTCAAGTCAACAGAAGCTCCTCTCTCCCACAGGAAACGCAGCCTTTAATTCTGTGACTTTGTGACATCACACTATGTCGGTCAGGTGTATGTCAGCTGACCAATCAGAGCAGACTGGGTGTTCGGGGGTGGGGGGCTTCAAGAGACAGGAGCTAAAGCAGAGTGTTTCAGACAGAGGGGGGGGGAATACAGTTAACATTGGCCTGTTTGTGATCAGATAGACTTATTGGCTACAAAAATGCAGATGAAAGGTTTAGATATGAATTCAAATCATGATTTAAAAGTGGCTGTGTAGATTGCACGGTGTAATGCATACTTAAGGACGAGTAAAAATTGCAGACTTGAGTAAATACTGAAAAGGGTCAAACATGACTTAACAACAGTGATTTGAGTAGATGTAGTTAGTCAACCCCAGCCCAGTCTGTAATACAATCAGATGGGAGAAGCCCTCACAAGGCAAGAGGGCAAAAGGCACGCTCAAGGCAACGATGTACTTTAAAGAAGGTTGTCCTTGTTTGACTCATCCCAACAGACACCGTGTTCCAGGAAAACACATCCTTGCTGTTCGTCACCAGAGGCGTTTTTAATGACCGTTTAATGAATGATTAAGCTTTGATTAAAACAGCAGGTTGATGGGGCAACATTTGCAGATGGATGTAACCAACTAGACTAAAACCCCAATTAAACAGTATGACTCTGAGTCTGTGTGTGTGTGTGTGTGTGTGTGTGTGTGTGTGTCCGTGTCACTTTTTTGTGTGTAAAGCCGACACGCCGGTGTGGAGCTGGCCTTGTCTCGTCCTTCCCGGTGTGCAAGGATTTTTAGGCTGAAGGACTCCTCAGTTTGTTCAGATGGTTCATGGGTGTTCATTTATCCTCACGGTGGTCCATAGATAGTCATAGCGTTGCAAGTGAGGAGCTCTGTTTATCACTGGTGATAGATTTTTGGACCCGTGCCCTTTATGCAAATGCACACATGGTTCTGCACGATGACAGCCCCTGATTTATTTATTAAAGCCTCCACCCTTCATGTTCTCAATCAAAGGCCATCACCATACGGCATCTGCGGATGCTCCGCCCTCAAGCCTTGTGCAACATGTATCGATGTGCATGCAAAACATGACTGTAAGTGCATCTGACTTCAGGTCTCGCAATTGAATTAGAGTTTGGAGCTAAGTGACTTACAGCCAGTCTAATGACTAGACTCTCTCCGGGGCCATGAGGACACAGAGAGGAACATGAGAGGACAGAGCACAATACACAGAGGTGCACACACACACACACACACACACACACACACACACACACACACACACACACACACACACAGATAGACCAGCTGAGCTCAGCGTCACACATCAAGGTGACCTACTTTGTGTGTGTGTTTGTGCGTGCCGCATGCTATAGTTTGTCCATGTGTGCATGCGAAGAGGCACAAGGTGAGGCTGCAGCCCCGCAAAGGTTTTCATAGACGAGTGCATTGATAAGGCTCGGAGCAAGTGTAATGAAACTGTTGGTAAAATATGAACCTTCTGTCAAAACACATCGCATCATCTATTCATGGTGGAAAGACTGAAGATAAATTTTATATCAAGGTGGTTAGATGAAGAGATGGAATAGGAAGAGACACAAAATCACTGACAGACGATGAAAACATTTTTTTTTTAGAATGAATGAAGAATTAAAAATCCTCAGTGGAGACGTGTACTCTCAAATCAAAACACACACATCTTATTATTAAATGATAAATTCACCTGAAATTAATATTAAAATATAGTTATTATCTTTTCACCTTCATGCCGATGGAAAGTTGTGTAACGAAGTCCACAAAACATTTCTGTAATCTCACAGCAAAACAGCATTGCAGCATTCTCCTGAACAACTTAAGCAGACGGGGACTTGTTTTAAAACAAAAACAAAAAAAACTGAAAGAAAGCATAAAAAATGGCATAATCCATCTCTTCAGAAACGTGGAGATCCCAAATTGACACGAGAAGTGTAATTTACACCCTACGTTCACTGTAACTGCCCAAACTCCGTCTGAAGTGGATGCACAACCATGACAATGCGTCGAGGTTGTAAATAATGTCTTTTTTAAAAATCAGTGTGAGATCTATGAGCTTTTGGTGACTTTGGTGATTATGCCCAACTGTGGCTGCTATATGGAATCATTTATGGGGTTTCTTGCTTTCAAACAAGTCCCAATCTTCTTCAGTTGGTTAGGAGAACGCTGCAACACTGTTTTGCTGTGAAGCTCCAGAAATGTTTTTGGGTGTACTCTTCCTTTAAGACAAATTAGCTGTGGCTGCTATAGTTTATAGTTTTTGCCATAGTATTTCCAGAAAATGAATCACATGCCAACAGCAGAATCACAAACAGAAGCACTGCAGCACAACACTTGATGTTCTAGCTGTAATATCCACATTCTACTACACTCTTAGAATTAAAAGGGCTAACTAGAACCACCACCAGGTTCTTAGTAGAACCTCTATACCTGTAGCCATTTTAGGTTTCTCTCCATTTCACCTTAACAGGGCTGTAATAACCCATATCACCACAGAGTTTCACTAAGAACCCCTTTATATTCCAAGGGTTTCTTGTAGAACCCGATGTTTGAATTGATAAAACATTCCCACACTTTATAGTAAGTCATACATTTATTTAAAAATCTTTGAGAAAGGATGGATAGGAAGGGAAGACAATCTGAGGATTGCCAATGGGAGAGGCTGTGTTAAAATGGAGATGGTTCTAAATGTAACCCTCATTCTAACAAAGAACCCTTGGATAACCCTTTGTTTAAATTAAAATAGAAAAGTACTTCAGAGGCAAATGGTTCTGGGTAGACCTCAGCGATGTAGGAAGATCCCTTTAGGAAAATTAGTAGAAATTTGATTTTATTTCTTCTGACTGACACACATCCAGATGTTCCTGCCTGCTGATACATGACGCTTCACTGATGCAAACCTATTTGGAAAACATCATTTTCTGTTCCTTTTAGATTTTCAGGTTCCTTTGTGGAGAGTTATGGAACATTAAATCTGCGAGGCGAGGCCTGTTATGATGACTGATGGTGTTTGCGTATTAAAGGTGTTTGCTGAAAACCTGACATTTTCATTACGGCGTCTACTTTCATTGCCTTGACCTAGTTCAATAAGCATTTAATGGACTCTAGCAAAGCCAAACGAAATTACATTCACACTAATGAAGCGAGAGTTTGATTTGAGAACAACAGCCATCGTCTAATAAATCATTCATCTGTAATATTGGCTTGGAAATGAAAATGAAACCAGGGGGATAATGCTACAAAGTAAAACTTCATTGAGTCTCTGCTGTGGTTCATCTGGACCATGAAATGGAAGCAGCTAATCAATGTTAGATGACTGTAATATGCTGTGTATGTACGTTAATATTGTACTGTGTTGTGCATATACTCCTACTGTATATCTGAATACATGTAAACACACACTGTCATGACTCTGTTGCTTACTGACCTCTGGTGGTGCTTCTTAAATCCAGCACGGCACACTTTGTACACACACACACACACACACACACACACACACACACACACACACACACACACACACACACACACACACCCCAAACGCTCCCTCCTTTTAGACGGATCTGAATCAATAGCGCGGCTTTAAATAGGCTTCTGCATTATTTCTGTGTTTCTAAGTATGGCACGCACATGTGCTGTGTTTCTTCTGCCCGCGAAAGATATTTTCTTCCATTTCAGTAAACCAATCTCCCTCCCGCGGGAGGCAGGAATGCCCCGTCATCACCATGCAGACAGACAGACCAATGTGGACTCTTAACGACCAACAGAAGTTTTTTTTCTGATATGTCCACATAAGTTGCCCATCAAGGTCCCAGCGGACTATTAGAGCGAGTAACCCTGCATAAATTATGCAACAGATCAATGAGGAGAAACTTGACTATCTGCCATGTCAAAGAAAAGAGAATATATGTGTGGACAGCCTTTAGCCTTTCTGATGGTCCACTGGATGTCTGGTTTTTATTCTAGACTACAACAAATTTGTCATTTCACACACATTTGTGCTGTTTTATCATATCAGTTAATCAACAACATCCCCTATTACTCTAAATGATCCACAGAGAGCACTGATTCATACGGACTGTTTCTCTGGTATGAAGCTCTGATGGAAACTGTGATGGACAGCGAGCTCTGTGGATTATCCACAGTCACAAGGAACATTGTTTCTGGAAAGACTCACTGCTGTTGAATTTTTAAAATGTCATTTTTCAACGCTGTGAGCAGCACAAATGAACCTTCATTCTCCTCCAGTGAATTGGGGTAGAGGCACAAATCTAAGAGGTGGATGTCTCAAACCCAGGACAAATAAAGTCAAAGGAGTGGGAGTGCAGGTAAATGAGAAAATGTACAGATAACTTGATACATTTGGATACAGTAAGTAAAAGATAATGCCAAACAAGGTGTCCATTTAGCAGGAATTCAAGATTACGGACACCTCAAAGGGCATTATCCCACGGTCACTTGCGAAAGACAAAACATTGAGACCATTAACGTTTAATTTCATGCGTTTTGCGATCAAAATATAACAGCATTTTCTGTGAGCATTCAAGTTAGAATATGTGACTCTCAGTGTAATCACCATGTTGGGTTTAACCATCAAAAACAGAACAATTGTAAACTAGGACGACCCCTGAAGTATTCGGGATGGAGCGTCCCCAGTCTTTGGCCTTGAAGGAAGCCTCAGGGGTCTCTGCGGGGTTAATCCTGTGAGTGCCAGGACCAAGCTAATGAGGAGCAGCCCGAGGTTCTGCTGGGAATTACAGGCTCAGATCTGAACCAGGCTGCACACTCTCCATCCCCACCAGGCTGCTGAGCTCAGAGGAGTTTTGTTTTTTTGGCTGGACGGGCCCTCTCCTCGGCCTTCTGTACCGTACCCTGAGGGAGGGAATTATGTGCAGGGAACTCTCTGAGCTTTTCCGCCGTCTGACAATCACTGCAGCACAGCCCCTTTCTCCACAAACAGAAGCATAATGTGACGGGGCTGTAGGAGACATTTGATGGATGAACTGTGTTGTCAGGACAAGCTATGCCCGTCATAGTGGGCACGCTGCTGCCGCAATATGGAGAATTACACTGAATCATTAATGGGGCTCACAAAAGAAGGAGGAAACAGGACAATTTATGAAAATGACTCTTCTCTCCAGGCTGTGCTATGATAGAAACCAGACCCATCCAGTAGCACAGAGCCTTCCTGCCTCTCTGGCCTCAGCAAAGGCTACACTCAAAGTGATGACCTCCCTAAAGCCCCGGACTTTGTTCTACATACGTCCATATGGCCTTAATGTCATGCAATGAGCAGCGATCGCATAGAAAGGGACGTGGTGAAAAGAGACCTGGTGTGCAAGACCGAGGCTTGGTGTGGGGTGGGCTGGTGGGTAACAGATATTTGCCCCCCTCACTGAAGAACATTTCTTTTCATTCTGCGCACAGCAACTCAGCCAGAACCCCATCTGTCTATCAGAAACAGCTGCCACATGTGTGCAGTGCATCAGACATCTGCTTGGGGACGTGGTGACTACATCCCAGAAAACAAGCTCTCAGAGATTAGACATGGAAGTGTCTCGTCAAGATAGGATTTTGCATCAGCAATGCTAGCGTCATGTATCTGTGGATGTGGATCTGTTCGAGACTGAAGGTCACGATGCCCCGAAGATGAATCTCAAGAACTTTGGCGATCCACTAGCGTTTCCTCTAGCCAGGGTACAAAGATGACATCTGGGGTTTTGAACTATTGGATGAACTTTCATAAAATAGGGTTGGGCGACATGTTGATGTTATTATCATGATATGAAAGTTATCTATCCATTTTGGATATTGTTATATTGTGATCACAGCCTCAAAAAGCTGCTAGTATGGCTGCAGACCAATTGTTTTGTTTCTGTCACAGTCGTATCTAGTTGTGTTTCATTTCTCACAGATCCTCTTCATTTTTTCTCCCATACAGATCCTCTCCTCCCAACGTATTTCACTCCCACGTCTGATATGACTCCACCCTCCTTCACCAATTACTTCCTCCCTGAGGGCTCAGAGAGCCCGTTACCAGGAGAGACGACCACGTCCAGCGCCGGCTCTCCTCGCTTCCTCGGTCACGGCCTCAACGAAAACCTCATTCCCATCTACTGCTCCATCCTGGCCGCCGTGGTGGTGGGCCTGGTGGCCTACATCGTTTTTAAAAGGTCAGTGACTAGAAAAGGAATCGTGTGAAAGCTGCTTCTCGGTTAAAAACATTATCACAATTGGGTTTTGCACCTCGGCCACGATAATCTGGGACAAAGAGGGTGAACAGTGATGGAGATGATGGTCTAGTGGGTGGTGTTGGATAAAGTGACAGATGTGGCCCCAGGCTAAAACATGACAGTAAGGTCGCTTGTAAAATATTCAGGCCTGCCATGGTTAAAAGAGGTTTTTGACCCAGTTCTAGAGAATCACTCAGTACCACAATGAGTTTTTACAAAAAAGGTCACAACACATAATGCCTTACAGAGGTTACACACACACACACACACACAAACACTTAAGCGAGGACACGCAACCACACATGCAAGCCCTCATACTAGATACAGGAACACATTTGAAGCAAGTAAACAAGCTCATTAGAGGCATTGATTGTTTGAAGAGTGCCGACCAGGGGAAATTCAAGTGCCAGATTTATCAGCAGAGTCACGCACACATCTGCTTAGAGCTCCTCATGTACTTATCGTCAACCATGAACAGACTCCTTCAACACACAATATGTTATATGTAAACACTTCGAAGTGTTAACTGTAGCACTCAGTACACCATGAACATTAAAATAATTCATTAGCGAGTTCTTTTATCTGCTTGCTTTCTGAATGTTTTATGAGGATCTTCTTCAAGTTTTTATTGTATTCGTTGGCAAATATGTAGCACATATTCAGTTTGCCATGATTTCAGATACTGTTGTAGCCAGCCAGCTAATTAAGCTAACGTTAGCTCCAAGTGTTGTTTGAAAAATGCTGTCTCAACTTAAAAAGGCTTGTTATAAAAAGTCCTATATGCTCTTGATGGCTAAATAGTCTTCATGATATTGTGCTGACAGACTCGGGCGATGATGCTTTTCTCAGGCTACAAGATAATTATGGAAATAGCAGAAAAACATTGTATTGCAGATCGAGTTAGTCCTAGTATTTGAAAGTCACACTGCCATTTTGTTCTGTTTTAAGCTGCTTGGCTGATTTACAGTCTATGTTTTCGAACGGTACGTATTCACGTTTAACATCAAGAGAAAATGCTTTTAGGCTGACGACTAACTGATGTGTTTGGCAAATGATGGTGTGAAGAAGGACAGTGCTGCTAACGTTAGCCTGAACTCTATGACACAAAGAAGGGACATATCTCAGTGTGTAGATGCTAGCTGGAACAGGGATTTTTTTTCACATAACCTATAGCCCAACAAGCTAACTTAGTAAACAGCTATTTTAGAAGCAACTGGTCACTGTGGCTATTAGGCTAATTAGCTGGACATGCTAACAATTGCAGCTTATATCAGACCAGACAGACTTGTTTCACTGCGTAAGCGGCTGACCAAAACCCACAACTCAGAACTCGTAGGGCTGGTCCAACACATTAACTAGCTCACTAGCTCAGCTGACTAACTCTTCATTCGCTAACTGCAGCTGTCAATATGCCCATTTTTGATACTTTCATCTGTGCCAAGTTGACAGCCACGGTGTTCTTGGCGAGGAACTGTGATTTGCAAAATTGTCTTTAATTCTTGGCACAATTCAAATGGGATCAAAACATTATTTGTAGAAATTTGACTCTATTCTTCATTCCTCTTGTGTAATATGGTCTTCAAAAGGATAAAAGATGTGATTTTGTTCAGGAAATTGTTTACCCACTGAGGTTTGTGAGATTTGTGGACCACTACACGTCCTCTGAATATCTGACATCCATTTTCCATCGGTTTTTGTTTTATAGCTCATAACTGCTGTGAAATCCAAACATCTATAAATCAGGTATTACATCGAGCGGATCCTTATCTTCCTTTAACATGCCCCGTCTCCACAGGTGGAATAGCTGCAAGCAGAACAAGCAGGCAGCTAATAACCGTGCAGCTACAAACAACCAGATGGTGACGCCGGAGGGAGAGAAGCTGCACAGCGACAGCGGTATCTCGGTGGACAGTCAGAGTCTGCAGGAGCAGCAGCAGCAGCAGCAGCAGCAGCAGGCCCAGGCTGAAGTCCAGGCTCAGCCCTCACACTCACAGGAACAGATAGGTACGCATAAAACTCACTCTTATTAAACAGAAGTATGCAAATTTTTTCATGACGGAATCAGGGCGTTAATTAAGGCAGGGCAACAGTCAAATCAGGTGTTGATGGAGTTGTATTGTAAAACCGAAAACAATATTTTTTTAATTTTGTCTGATGCAATCACTGCCATATTTTATATGGCTATATTACATTGGATATCAGATTCAGATTCAGATTCAGAATACTTTATTGATCCCCGGGGGGAAATTGCTTTTGTTCCAATGCCTGTGCAAGTTACAAATGGAAATATAGCATGAATGGAAACAAGAGATAAAGATAAAGATATAAATAAAATACTAAATAGACAATGAATAAAATAAAATAAAATAACATATTAAAGTAGACAATAAAATAAAAATAAATAATAAAATAGTAAAGTAGACAATCTGGAAATATTTACAATATACAATGAAATGGTTGTAGCGTTATAAATAAAAAACTAAAATATCTTATTGTGATAAACGAAGGACAAAAAGTGAGAAACTACGACTAGGACTTAACAATTACCAACAGAGTGAAAAATTATCAGCTTCGTCATACGGGCGAGTCCTAGCATCATTTAGCCAAACCATGAAATGCGGTAATGGGAAATTCTAGTATTTTTTTTAAAACTAGACCCTATGTTTACATGTTTTGGTGCGTTAATGAGTAAAACTTACGAAAGGTTTTGGAAGCGGTCTAGTAGCAACAGGGCAGGACTGAAATCTTGCTGGAGATGAGTTGTTGTAGGAATACGATGGGGGAAAGGTGAGTCACAGTTGGACAGAAGAGCTCGGAGTATTTATTTCCAGAGTCGCGTCTGTATATTTTACTGATTCGGACGATCTAGATGAGGCAACAGCTATAGCAACTCACGTCATGAGGTTTCAGAGCCAGACATCTTTTTGAGTGAGACACGTTCTGGTTACAAAAAGGATTTTATCATTTGACACATGTTATTTTTGTAGCAGTTGGTTCCGTAATGCTGTCAGATACTTAGAAGAACAACTTCAGCCTCTCAGTGGCAAAATAAGCACTTTTTAGTGGACGTACTTTGACCATCACAGTTGCCCCAGAAGATTACGTTGCAGCCAGTGATCTACAGAACAGATTCCAAAATATTTATTAAGCATGAATCAAACAAACAAAATATGTAAATATAGGGAGCAGGTTTAAGAATACCTGAATTCCCATTAACCTATTTGCGTCTAACATCTGTCAAATAGGAATATTTGATCCGTCTTAACCCACAACTTTATTATGAGCGTCTCAGAAACTCTCAGCCACTCATCCAAGTCAGAATATGTTCCTGCTTCACACCCTGGCATGCTAGCTGCCAGAGACAGTCACTGTCGATTACATCAAGGAACTCTGCTCGAACATGTGCGGTGGTTTTTCCCAGCACTATGCGAACTTTTTATCTCAGAGCACAGACAGAAATTTTTTTTTTTTTTGCGGTCGAGATCAAAAACAATATATCACCTCGGTGCGGGACGAACACCTCGCTGCCAAGAACAGATAGGTGAGGCCAAATCTTATATGCACTGATGATGTATTTGACTCCAGGAATGTAGAAAATATTGATTTTGAGGCCCTGCAGCAGCAGCAGCAGGATTGTGAGGCATGTTGATATATAGATTTGATTCAGTGCTTCATGTGTTAGTTCGGCTGTATGCCTCACAATCACAAATGTTTAGGAATAGCATCAGAATGAGGATAAACTATTCAGTGCTGACAGACATATGACACAGTTTCTTATCTTACAGCACATGTGAGACTTGTGATGCATAAGCAAAGTATGTAACTGCATCTGATTGATCTATATCTGCCTTTACAACTCTTACTACTCCTCTATCTATATTTGTCTCCGTTTGACACATGAAGTATTTTGAATGCACGTCTGTTGGAAAAGACTTACACATGTGTGGACCTGCAAGCCGGACAAAATCTAAAAGGTTTTGTGAGATTAACTCAGTAGATCATATCTGGCTTGGAGAGATAACGACAACATTATGCACTCTACTGATCTATTATAAAGCAATTTACCGTGAGCTTATTTTACTCCTTTCACCCTGGTGCTCTGTGGGAGTGTTGAGTCCATGACTGGGCAGTGTGTACAGTAGTTTGCACATTTTCCCTTCTCTTGTAATTAATAATAACAGGTATGTTTTGAAAATGAACCCTAAGTTCACTGGTGCCAACTGAAGGAGTAAGTCTTTTAAAATGGGTGAGAGATATTTAGTTGGGTCTTTTAAAGAAGTGCTACATAGCTTCTCAAAAATAATGGGCATAGTTTTTTAGCAAATGTAACTCAAACCAGAGGAAATAGTGCGTTTCTTGGAGACTCTTTTTAGCCATGGATTAATACAAATTTGATGCTCTATTAAGTATTTATGAGCCCAGAATGCGTGAGTGGGATTGACACAGTTTTCTAGACAACAGAAGAGGTCTGCAGCACAGAGGAATAAGCCATAACAAAGGCAATACCTGTTAGTTTGATCAATACGCTGTTATTTTAACAGGATTCGTCAACCGTTTGTTGACTTTCAACTCTCAGAATGTACCGACGCACGAAAACGAGGCTCGTTGCACACAGCGAGGAATCTGCACAAAGTGCCTGCAAAAATAGGATAACCTTTAAACGGCTCTGAAAAAAATAGAGGGAAGTGCTGCAGGAATGAGATGTGACCTCTGTGGAGAGGTCTGCCTCCCCTTCATACTCAAATAGCACTCACATTAAAGAGATGAAACCAGCATTCTCACCCGATCTATACTCATAAAGCGGAGAAGCTTTTTACCTGCACGAGACGTCTCAAGTTTAGTCATGATCTTGTTATTCATTCAGTCATTCATGCCTCTCCCCCCCCCGAATCTTTCTCTCTAAGGATCTCATATGTTTCCTTCTTCGTATTATCGCAAATAAGCCTTAAAAATGGTTATACAGGGACTATAATGTGCTAACAAGCCAAACAGCAGATAAATCTTCCCTCGAAAAACAATCCCCCACCACTGTGTCTTCTCTGGGATAGCCATTACATTCTAATGAGGCTTGGGAAAAGCTCATTTTGTTTTTGTGTTTTGTTGGAGTCCCTTCCATTCTTCCACTCAACAAATGCAAAGCCTGCTGCACGTCGAAGAAAAGAAGGAATTTCTTTTGGAGGAACGGCTCGGCATTGGTTCATTGAGAAGATGGCTGTCCCGCTAACCCCGTCGCCTCTTTAACTGATTGGCTCATTAGCAGGTGTTACGAGATGGGACCCAGGCCCGCTCGAGCTGCCTTTCAAAACCCGATCCGGCATCGGCGTTTAGCACCTGCTAATTGGCATTAGCGCTGTCTGCGGGTGCGGAAGCCATTAAAAAAGGCAGCAAAAGCTCTCGTGCTGGGGGTGGCTGGTTCCTCCACAACCTACTGGGTTTGTTAAAATACACGAGAGGGTGAGAATATGAGCCATAAATCCACGATAATCACAGGGGGTTTCCTGTTTCCAATGAACCATATTTTACTGGTGGCTGAAATAATGGGAACACCTCCAGTCAAAACAAGTCAAATAAGCCTTTAAAGGGGGAAATAGAGCAATGAAAATGTCCCGTGTTTTGACTGACAACAATCAGAGAAAGGTATTCCCTGCATGAGTCACCGGTGAGGGGCGAGAGCTGCTACGTGAGGGGTGCTCAGCCTTATTTCTGTCTGCTCATCTCCATTGAAAAAAAAAAACACGACTATCTGTGCTTTTGCTGCCCGCCTCCCCCTCCTCTGAATCATGAGTTTAAAATTTAAGCAAAACTCTAAAGCCCTCTCTCACATCGACCATTCATGCATCCCTGTCCTGTGTTTGACCTCACAGTCCGCACAAAGTAGCGTCACAGCAAAACGCTGGTCCAAAAGAACAACTGCAATTTGTGCAGCAGTCGGCAAATTGATATTCAACAGATTAAAGAGTACAATCAGTAGACTGGTGGACCTTCAACTGAAGGCCAAAGGGGAATAATGATCAAAATAAGCCCTTTATTGCAGCAATTACTCAACAACTGTCGAGGGGTCGCAGCGTAGTTTTGCTGAATGTTTGTGATTCTGTGTGAGAGCCCGAGGAAGCTGCAGCAGCTGAACAGCACCACTTTGAGTGTGTAACATCATCCTGCAGCAAGTTACAGTAATAACGTGATGCAAATTCAATAACAGCAAAATGGATGACTCACAATGTGTTGTCACTCTCCCACATGAAGGAGTCTCAATTGAACTTGTCTATGTGGAAGTATTCCCACCATTATTCGATGACTGCAACATTAGTCACGGGCAATATCAGTTTATGAGGTGATGAATTAGTCTTCTTTCGAACCGGTATTCGGTGCACGCACCCTTTTTTAAGGGCTCAAGGGTCCCACAGAGCTTTGTGACAAGAAATATGGAGCGCATAAAACAAAAAAGTCTCGCAAACAACAAAACAAACATTTCCATGAAATCTGAAGAACCATAAAAATAATATCTGATGCAGCGTCATTTGTGTTTATTTGCCCCAAACAGTCAGACTACTTAACTATACTAGCTAGCAAGCAACATCACACGCCGAGGGTGCATGTGTAAGTGTTTGAATTAAGGTCAACCTCTGACTGAATTCAGCACTCATCTGAGTTCTCTGTCTTCATCACCCCCCTCTTCTCCCTGTCAAGTCATCCGTGCAGGAAAGTACATTTTCCTGTCCTTCTGTAGTCGGAAGGCAACATTAAAGATAACGGAGGTGACTTCTGTGGACCGCTGCTACAGTCAGGTTGATAAAGGGCAGTGAAGATATATCCAAAAAGTTATAAAGTAATCACTGAGCTCTCCTCCTGTCGATGAACAGTGCCAAATAAGAGCAAAGTCTGGTGTGACTCTGGGTGTTTATTCCTCCTGAAAGTCTGGCCCTGAACCTGACTCTCTCCTTTAGAGCTGGCTGGCTCTGACTAGCTGTTTTGTTTTGATATAAATTATGTGCAAAATGACTGCACTGAAGGGGCTTTTACATGTCACTAACAAGAGGTTCATGAAACTGGGGGTTTAAATGAAAAACTATAATAAAATATAATGAAATAAGTTATGCAATGAACCACTGCCCTCACAGAGATCAGTTCAGCAAGCAACATAGAAACAAGTAATATTTGTTTCAAATTAGTGAAACAGTCCTGATGTTTTCCTGGAGTTCTTTTGATTACCGTGAAGCCATCTCAAATTTCTCAACAATTTTAACGCTTTATCACATCTAAGGGTCCAATCAGGATTGCCTGTATGTACTGATTAAAGAAAGACGGCGGACCGGTCATACAAGGTTTTGCCAAGATTGTTCACATTTCAGAAAAGATTGAAAACTGGTTCCTCTGAAAGACAGCTTGTATTGATTCCTGGAATGAGGTTAGGCTCCATAAAACATCGGACAGCCATGTGGCCATCATTATCGAACGCTGCCTCCAAAAATGAGCTGTGATGCCAGTTCGGAGCCAGCTGCACTGAGGTAGAAGCGTAGGTGTGAGCCACTGTGTGTGTGTGTGTGTGTGTGTGTCTGCGTTACAGATAGCTTTGCGCTGGCCATCATCAATGTCTCCCTGCTCATTGTCACTGATGATGCCTGTAGAGTGTCTGTTTAAACAGGAAGGAAGAGAGAAGAGTGCCACGCATTTCGGCCGTCACTGGACAGAATCAACGCGGATAGAAGCAGTGAACAGAGAGGCACGGCATGGCTGTCCAAGTGTATCTTATATCACTAAAATATGTTTAGAATTATTAGTTTTTAGGGAGGAAAGGGAGTAAAAACAGAGGGAGGGGATGGCGCTATAGGCAGACAAAAGAATTCCCCCTCTTTCGAAGCTTTAAAATAAACCCTCTTGTACGACACTTCCCTGGCACAAGGATGCATTTATAAAGACGAGAATACACCCACCGGACTCGGAGGTCCTCTCAGGAACGCCTCTGCATTCCCGAGGCATCACCATGGCTTCCCACAATTGACAGCAGGTTAAGAGGTTTGTGGGAAAAGAGAGTATTTGTCTCCCATCCTCATTCGGCTAATGACTCCGGTTTAGCAGGTTCGGGATGAGTGAGTGACACCACAGGGCCCCCTGCAGGGAAAAGTGCGATTATCAGGGGCTTTTAGAGTTTTTTCCACGCAGGAGGGCTTACAGTATGCAGGCGTTTTGGCAGATAGGGAGGGAATTTAAATTAAAAACCTTGGCCCATGAATCAGGGAGGATTCACCTTAATCGTAGGATTTTCCTTTTCACTTTGTGAATATGAAAAAAGGTTAAAAAATGAACCATGGCTGATTTAAATATCACCAGGAATCACCTGTCGTCTTGACTTATTCCTTCTCACTTTTCTGTCTGCAGTGGTGAGGGTCGATGGCGGCCCCCAGCCCGACACGCCTCCCCCCGAAGTCTGAGGAAGAGGAGGACGAAGAGGAGGCATCAGAGCTGAAGACAGGGAGAAGGAGAGCGGGGGACGTGAACGGTGGACCAAAAAGAAAGAAAAAGCAGGGGGGAGGGTGGTGGGGGAGGCCCACATGGGAATGTAAAACTGACTCTGATTCATATGTGAAGTGGCCACAGAGCAAAGACTTGACTTGTGCGGACCTCTCAGCACCTTTGGGCCACGGTTTCGACTCTTCATCCCTGCATATGGAGTCCAACTCTATCTATCAGTGTGCCTGGACACGACCTCTACGGCAATATCAACCACTATCTGTACCAACGTCTCTGCAGATACATAATCATAGATATATGCCAGTGCATCTCGTATTAACAGACTATTCCAGTATTTAACATTGACATAATTCTCACTAACTGCCAACTTACTATCCTCTGCCCCCTTTTTCTTTCCGAGCTTTTCCATTTTCTCCTCCTACTCCATGATCACTAGCCATGAAACGTTATGTGCCTGAGAGGTAAATAGACAGAGAGGTTCTCCATTATCTCCCGCTCTCTCTTCCTCGTGCATCACAGGGACCTTTCTCCTCTCACATCTTTCCTCCGTGGCGTCCCACTCTCAGATAATCCTCCGTCTCTCTCGCTCTCCGTAGGATTCACTCTATTAGACCCCCGCCGTCGTCAGCGATACAAAAAGCAGCGGGGGAGTCGTGAGTCACTCCCAACTCCCATCTGAAGTTTTCTTGTTCTTTTATCATTTAACCGGAGACGCATTTCATGGCGTGTTGTCTTGATGAATGTTTGCGCCATTGTTTCGAAAATCGGGCTGCAACGACTGAGTCATGTTTGGGAAGAAAGGTCAATTGCCGCCACTCTCTCTATCTATCCCCCCCCCCC
>OMLP01013377.1:28759-42799 GCA_900302685.1 Spondyliosoma cantharus | reverse complement strand
CCCCTCGCTCCGACTCCCTCCAGGGGATTGCGTTTCAGTAATTTCATGCTTATAAAGCAACACACCCCGAATGTTTGTCTACTGTTTGTGGTGCATTACTTTCATTTCTGCGCCTTGAGTTACACGGCTGATTCAGCAGGGTGCCTCCGCGGTCCTCGAGATGCACAACGTGAGAGAAACATCTCCGGACCGTGAGCTCTGCTGACTCACTGCGACGAATTGACGCGTCTGAGAGGGAATCCGGGAAGGGGCAAAAAAAAACCAAGAAGCTGTGACGTCTCTAGTGACCCAGTGTACAGAGCTGCTCATTAAAACGGATGCTGAAATGAATTTTTTGGTACTGAGCAAAAGCGTGAAAAGGAATCCCATCTGTCATTTCTTCACACTTAACTGGGTGGAAAATTGGGACACCCCTCGGAGGCAAGCCATCCTCAGCTCACTCCCTCACCACCCGCCACGTTCCCATCTCACAGTCTTACATATAGCTGTGCCTGCGTGATCGCAGCTAATGCATCAGCAGCGGCGGCACTCGCAACAACACGAGGCCCATTAGAGAGACGTCCTGACTGGCAGGTAGTAATTACCTCAGGGTTTCAGCTTCATTTACCCTCTGCTCCGCTCAGCTCAGTCACTTCTCAATGGGATTAACGCTGCGGACGACGGAGAGGCGACATGGCTCTCTCTGAAGCCTAAGCGTGACATTTCAGACCCCTCATCCAAGTCCGAGGTCCGCTGACATTTACTATATCGTCACGGTGATATGAAAGCACTTAGCGGAAAAGGCTGGGTGGCCCCGTTCAAAAACACTTGACGTTGGCCCCCCTGCTTTAACTGTAAAAGCGGTCGAAATAGATATAGATGTATACCAGAACTGAGCTTGACTGCACTGCTTACATTTTCATTCCTACAGGGGCGCGCACTTTCTCAGGGTCCCTCTTGTTGTGGTGTGACTAAAAAAGTTACCAAGAGATCTGTAGAGGATTTCTGTGAACAGTCTGTAGATATATGATAGAGTAGGTAGGTAGACAGGTGCAGATGTTAAAGTAGAAAAAAGCAGCACTACAACGTGAATAAGACAGTGATGGATTTTGGGATATACAGTAGCAGTTCTGAAAATACGCTTATCACTTTCTTGCAGAGACTAAGACGAGAAGATGGATACCACTCTCATGCCTCCGCAGTGGATACAGAGCTACCACCAGCAGCTGGTTAGCTTAGCTTAGCATAAAGACTGGAAAGGGGGGAAACAGCTAGCCTGGCTCTGTCCTCCCTGCACCATAAAAGCTATGATTAAAGGGTATTATTGATGATAATCGAACCTCTCAAGTGGTTGCCAGTTTGTTGCACTGCCACTAGCTAGCTTACGGTATCCAACATTAGTAATAATAATAATAAGTAATAATCAATAATGTTGCTAATGGCAGCTATCTAATGTTAAAGTTAGTAATGCTAGCTAACGTCAATGTGGTTAACACTACTTGTGATATGTACATTTAAGTGTAAAACACAGGTTGGACTCTAAACACCAGACAAGCGGTTTCAATCTTCTCATGTAACTCTCGTAGAGAAAGTAAGGACCTAATACATTAAATGATAAACAGGACGTGCTAACTTGTTGGCAGAGTTGGTTTGAGATCGAGATGAGCAGCAGATTGATAAGAATAGAACTGAGTCATTGTATCCTGTGTGATGCTGCGTGGATTGGTCACACGGTCGCCGACATCTCAAGACAATTAAACTTCCTGCTGTCCTCACGCGTGATTCATATTGTATCACAGCCGGCTTATGAATGGAGACTAAAACAAAAAAAGCTGCTGTGCTTTTTGCTCACAGCTCTTCAGTTGAGCTCTCCACATGCGATGTGGACATGTGACCCCACACACACACACACACACACACACACACACACAGTGACAGTGTATGATTCACTCCTCTATATAGAGAGCCGGCATGATTCATCCAGATCCTGGCTGTGGCAGAGACATTAAAGCGGACGCTACTACAGTGTGGGTGACCAGAGTGTTGATTGTAAGAGAAAAAAGAAATACTTCCTCGACTCTCTCTCCTCCCCTGAGGCCCAATCAGCCCTCCAGCAGTGCGCTCATCTACCCTGAACCGACTTATTCTTTTCCTCTCGCAGCGTGAGCGGTGACACACACACACACACAACGTAAGAATGTACAACCTGAATAAACAGAAATATGCAAGACACATTCAAGGATAAGGATTACATTCGCCCGCATTCTGTTGCTGTATATTGTTTTTTGTCTTTCCCGTTGGTTTGTATTATGAATGGTATTACACTTTTGGAAGCAGTATTTTTTCTAACTGATATGTTATTTTGTAGCACTTATTAGATGCGAATGCACTCAAAGAGTGTACCACAGTTCAAGTGCCTGTGTACAGTGTCAGGTGTCTTTGGGTTCAGAGGTTTGACTCTATTTTTTTGCCGTTGTTTTCCTCTTATGTTATGATTTTATTGTGCATTTCTTTGATATGTTGAGTGCAAATGAAGGTTTTTAGTAACCAGGCGTCAGAGCTGTAGACGAACTCGGAGACTCAAGCAAACTGTATAAACCTGGCACCGATATAGAGAGACTGACAGTACTAATAGGTTGCCAGTGATCACATTCTGTACGTTAACATGCTATAAATACGGGCAACTAATAAGATCATGTAGCATTACGGACACACGCGTCACCCAAGACTTCTACTCCAAAAGCTCACATATGCTATAAGACGATAGAGATCAGCTCTACTGTGCAGAAGTTTTGCATGTACAGAAAGTTTCATCGCGTACCTCCATTTCAGAGGGCGACGGGACATGTAACGTGCCGTAACATGGAGTCAATGGGTCTGCGATGTCATTACAAACGTGACACAGACAGATCAGGACCTGCTCCCCGGAAAAAAAGCTGAATGTCACCTGTACTTACCTACTAATGTAAAATGCATTGTGTAAATGTGAATTTCTTAGAGTTGATACAAGATACAAAAAATTACACAACAAAATGTAAAAAAAAACAAAAATGTGTGCAAACGAAATGAGCATCTATAACACAATAAACAGAGATGTCATTGCATCGTGTGTCCAGTTTGTCTTTGATGCGCACAGATAACTCTGAGGTTGAATGTCTTTAAGGAATAGTTCCCCATTTTTTGGGGGAAAAGCTGCACGGTGTTGTTAAACGTACCCAAAAGTTACACTTGAGTAAAAGTAAGGATTTTGTGTCAAATTATGATTAAGTGTGTAAGTCAGCAATACAAATATTTCTTAAAGTTGTTACTTAATTGTAATGGCCTGACCAATTATCTGATCGAATATTCAGCATTTTTCTGACATCAGAAGAGGGTTTGGGAAACATCAGAGAGCTTTTGCTCTGATAGAGAAACAGTTTAAGATGGTAAAATTATTCCTAAAGTTGACTGTATATCCCAGACTCTCCGAGGACATTTCTACAACACACAGACAAGCATGTTGTTCACCCCCCCCTTTACAAAACACCCAAGAGCATTTGTGAAAATTACCTCTAGCAAATGAAAATAAAATGCTGCAAAACCAGAAAGTATGGAGAGGCAGACCAGCAGCCAAACCACACTCGAAAAGCAGGACCATATGTGTGCGTCAACTGGACCTGCAGCGCGGTTCCCTGCAGTCTTATCACCACTTAAACATTCTGGGGTCCGACTGGGTTTTTTTCCCTTTCCTGCTACGTGTCAAAGATGAATCCTCAGTGATAAATCCTCCCCAGAAGCATAAAGGACAGGGAGAGGAGGAAAGTCACCAACAAAAAAACCACCAGTTTCAACAACAGCACTTCAGTTTTTATTCGGCTGATCTGGCGAACAGGTTTGTCTGGAAAAGCAAAACAAAACAAGCGGTACGGACGGAGTGTTTCTTTACGGCGTTCTTCCTCCCGGTCTGGTTTCGATATGAAGGCCTCAATGCAGCAAACCCGGGCTGAGATGGGGTTGACAGATAGACTGCAGAATTTTAATTTGATCAGCAGGGAGCACTTATATGGAGACACTAATCAAACAACGTCAAGATTAATCAAGACTGCAAGTCAGCTGAAATGGCAGAAAAAAAAGAAAATCTTAAGATTAAAGGGAACAGACGTGCCCATTGTAGGAAAAAGCAAAGATATATACTGGAACAGGCTGCCGGCGATAAAACTCCAACACGACGTCGTCACCGACTCGACTCGTGAAGACGTGCACGCAGTCACCTTCAGCTGTGAGAGAATGAATTCCTTTGTTCACAGTCGCTTTTATTAGCAGCTTTAAAAATCAATAAATTATCGCTGCATTCACTTTAAGACATCAGGGCTAATCAAAATATGGCTAAGAGGACTGACAGCCTCCACCAGCACCTGCTGCGCTGAGATTTACAAGGTGTGTGATTGTTTTATAGCCTGACGACAGAAAAACAATAACAGACCACAAAGCTGTAAAACATGAGCCACACGTTAATTTGACTGTTTATGAAATAACAGTGTTGCTCTGTAAACTTTATTGAAGGTGTTAATTTAGTGAAAATCTGTAAAATGACAGTGTTTCACTTTAAAACTAAAAGTGTCTTCACTTCATTGAAGGCGTTTTTGTTTGGCAGCCATCATTTGACCAGTTTTTATGTTTTTTCTTTTCTTTAAGTGCAGGAAGTCTTTTTTTTTTTCCCCGTCTTTTGAGTGTCAAATTTCCACCGGTCTGAATGTTGCCTTGAAAGGTTTTTTGGGCTTACCTCTATATAGAGGATGGCGGATGTACTGGGCTTACACCGAAGCTGTCTTGCACATAAAATCATGGATCACTGTTCACAGGGCTAAGATCACAATGTTTGCATTCACCTGACGTTGTTCTGGTTGTGCAAAGACTGAAGTAGGGCGGCTGTGGCTCAGGGGTAGAGCAGCCTCTTGTTATCGGAAGGTCACTGCTTCGATTCCCCTGGTCTGCGTGTCGAAGTGTCCTTGGACAAGATACTAAACCCCAAACTGCTCCTGATGTGCTGGTCGTCATCTTGCATGGCAGCCACCACCATCAGTCTGAATTACTGTAAGTCGCTTTGGACAAAAAGCATCTGATAAATGCCCTAAAATGTTCCCTGATCCTAAAATTACAGGGTTTGTTCTTCAAAAGCGATACACTGTATTCAGCAAACATGACCGTACCGTCACCCTGTCGAGGATACAAACATTTATATAGAAATAATGGTCCATAAAAAACAAACATTTAAACCATCTTGTTAAAATGTTCTCTTGCAAATACAATCTTTCATCCTAACTAGCAAAACAGTAAAAAACAAAGAGGTTAATTTACAGTATTTTCTCATTTTTGTTCTTATTTTTCAAAAACACTGTAAACTCAAATAATTTCCACCAAGCGAAACAGTCAAATCAAGTAATTCTGTCGTGACCTCAACACATCAATCCCTCAGATAAATCTCCAGTTCTTCTGTTCTTTGACAAAAAATGATCCATTAGTATTTGAAAAAAGTCAATGTTGGTTTGTTTCTAACTGCGACTCCGATCTTTTCCAAACCTCAACCAAAGTAGCATTTGTTCCCCTGACAAAACCAAACTCCGACCACAGTGGTGAAAGTCTTACTGACATTTTTTGCAATGATGACAAAAGACTTATTTTGTTATTGACTTGTTTCACAAAATATGACATGAAATGAAAACCACATTTAACAAAATGTATCAAATCACATCAGACTGTGGATCTGAGGGACTCCATGTCGGTGGATTGTGGGCTTTCAGCATTGGTTTGTAAAAACCCTTTTTAACCATTATTTCTATTTGTTTTGACATGTTTTATTGACTCGTATTTATTGTTTTACTGTTGTTATCCTAAGGTCTCATAAAATTATGTATTTTGTTGTCTACTTTTTGTTTTTCCTTTTATTGTTATCCGTGCTGGCTTGTATTTGCTCTGTGAGGCACTTCTGGGAAGATATCTACATAATAATGCTGTATGAATAATGCTGAGTTGAAAAAACTTGCATAAAAGTGATTAAATACGATGCCAACAAAGAGCTAATAGGTGGGGTATTGTCTCAGCATTACTTTTTTCAAGCAAGCTACGTTGTGGATTATGCTGCTGCATCTACGGACACGTTGATACACATTGACAACCTTTTCTCCCCCATTTTTTCTTGGCTGCCTTCAAAATCCATCGTAAATTCTATGAATTTAAACTGACAAGAGCAGCTGTCCTCTGGAGTGAGCTCTTCTTTGCCTACGCTCTATACTTGCTCCTCCAAAAGACAGGTTTTCAGCGAGGTATTCTTTTAAACAACCCGACTTCATCCCGGTTGGAATATTACAGCTGCACATCGTCAACGTCATGCCGTCTAGTCTTACAGTACCTGGATGAATGCGGGCTGTTATTAATTCATAACTTATCCTGGCTTTTCCTCTTTTAAAATTACCAAAGTGACAACAGGGAGGAGACAGGAAGCATCGGGATTTATGGCCAATGTGGCTCTCATTGTGATAACATAAAACACTACATGTCACACCTCTAACTTCTCTCAGTACACTCAGAGCAGCAGGTTGCAGAGTAATCAAAACTCTTAAAACCGCCGAAACACATCTGCACTGACAATCTTGGACTGCGACTGCATCATCTGCACACAATGTGGGCTGACGTCCTGGGGGGAGGATATTTTTGGAAAACGGAAAAAAAAGGGCTCCGCAAAGGTCTTTCAATTTGCTCCAAATCGCCGAACTCTTTGTTGTGACGCCGAAACACCCGGCGGATAAATATACAAGGCGCACAAGGATTAAAAATAAACACAGCGCACACATGCAAACATCTGCAGAGCAAACTGAACGGGGAGGCATTTCTATCAGGTTCTCAATCATGTTTTCCGTGTTTGTATATCTAGTTTATCAGCGGTTTGACACAGGTCCCTGCAGGGTGAGAAATCAGGCTGCCAGCTCCGGATCATGTATGGGGCACATGAGGAAACCATCCGGCACAGCAGCAGTTAACGCGAAAGCAAATCAACCAGTCCACCCCCTGGCCTCTCCCATCCGCCTGTATCCCACGTAAGAAGGAGGGGGACCACCCTGTCCCAGCTCGCTTGGCTCAAGACAGACGAAGAAGAGACGTAAAAGATAAAGCTGGAGCTGGAAAACAAGGAGTGATAGAGTTGAGAGTGATGGTGGCCAGCTGCGGGAGCCTCTTCCTCTAACACCTCGCTCCGGTGGGTCAAGCACACCCTCATCAGTCAGACTTATTTGAATTTATCACGCTGCACTTGTTGCTGGGGGACTTCTGAGGTGCGTCAGCTGGAAACAAAGTTTAAAAAAGTGTTTCGTCTCCGTCTAGAAATACGACCCTCCAGTTATCACACAGAACCACATTTGTCTTACGCTTCGTACAAATTCATAAATCAAACCCACATGTATACAAACCCTTTGGACTATTTACACCTCTGCGGAAGAAAAGGTAAACATAAAGTCAGCTCATTCCTTTGATGACAGGTAATGAACCACACTAATCACTTCTTAAATAAACTTTTCTTTCCCTCTATAATTAGATTCAATAAAAAAACCTCTGAATGCCTACGTTCAGCGCCCATGCAGCAACACAATGGAATTCCATGCATGGATATGGTTTAGCCTGGTTATTTCCTGCTTTTCCTATAAAGCAGTGTGGACAACATAGTTGACTAATGAAATGTTAGAGTGAGACTCAGCGGGATTCAGTTTGCCCACATCTATAACTTGACTGTCGCCTCGCATCAGGATGGAGATGAATTATTTTAGGGCCGAGTGAGACTTTATTTTTTTCTTTCCTCGGTTCAGCCTCTCCGAGAGGGAGAAATGGAATGTTTGCACCCTCCACTTGATGTACAGAACAATTTGTATTTTCACATTTAGGAGACTGCATTGTTGTCTGCAAACAAGAAAGGCAGAAAGTGACACTCACGACTGAAGGAAATGCAGTGTGGGTACAACACACAGCATACTTTGCAGCAAAGGTTACAAATATAGACAGTCACCTTTTTGGATGATGGCATCATTTTGTAAATTTACATTTCAAAGAATACTTTTCATCATAACAATATTTAATAATATAAAAGTGTTTTTGCCAAATGGACATAAAGTAGACTGGAAAGTACTTCTGACACGATCACATTTGAGATGTTAACCAGGGCCTCTTCACAGAAGAATGTCTTCACTGGTTCTCAAAAGTTAGTTTTCAAAGAAAAATCGATTTTATTTGAAAGCAATACCTACGCTCATGTCTGTGTCCTATCATATTTCAGACCTTGTATCCTAAGCAGAACTGAATTATCAATTATTTAAATTGCCACTCATCTTGTCATGCCTGTTTAGAATGCAGCCTCTCCACCAGGCTAAAACCAACGTTAGCTTCTCCAGCAGGCTAACATCGGTGTTAGCTTCTCCAACAGGCTGAAACCAGTCCTAACTTTTCCAACAATTACAGTTTGAGAAGCCTTTCACTGGTAAAATTTCAGTGTTCATGTTAAATTGATATGAAAATAGGATTTCATGCTTTGGAAGTTTCTATAAGACCCGTGGCCCATTACAGACTCTTTATACGTTGCCTTCATTCTGTCTCTCTGCCTTTTTCATTGCAACTCATGACACACGTAACAAGAGGGACATTTCAGTATTAATTGCATTTAAAAATAGCAACCTAACCTGTATCTAATGTGTGCCTAAACCTTCATGCAACAACTCAGCACCAGCGCCTGTCATTTGACTCAAGTCAGTGGAGCTGTTCCTTTGACTTATTGTACTAGCAGTTCTTAAAATTGGATTTAGAGCATCAGGCTTATTATATTAATCCTATTGTTGGACTGCAATTACATTTTTGAATTTTGTAATTCTATTGTGTTCGCTGTCTCCATCAGTTTGGACCGAGTTGTGAGCCTGAAGCCTCAAGACATTTTATATAACACTGAGCGATTCAAATAAACGTGAGCTGACTTACTGTATGTACCCAACAGATGATGGAACTACCCTATAACTCTTTCTTTGATACGGAGTAGCATTCACCCAAACCACAACAGCTATACCATATGTTTATCTGTGACACCCACATGAGGCAAAATGAAACATGAAACCACCACTTCTATAAAGATCTGCAGACCACTTACTGCCAACAGTAAAAAATTGTCAACAATTAGCTTTTTTTCCACTGGCGTTCTCTGATATGATTTCTTACCATGTTTGTTTCATGTGTTCAGAACTTCTTTTTTAATAGAAAGCAGACTGAAATGATCCGACGAACCATACAGACTGTGTTTATTTCCGAGCGGCACACCTTCTCCTCCGTCCTACGACTTTGAGACAAGGAACGATTTCTCCTCTCTAATCATCTTGGCTTTTCATCCTGACACACACATGCACACGCAAACATGCAGTTCAAGCACTTGCATGGACAAATTAAGCCTCTCCGCCGTCGTAACGACTGGCGCACAGACGGTCGTATCGACCAGACTTGGCAGACGTGGTTGATGGCCGATGATGAGTAAACTACCTCGGGGTACTGGGGCCGATCAGAGGCGTCACACCAGCTTTTTGACGTTCCTGTTGATACACATAAAAACAGGGCAAGGTAAAGTGATCTGACATCATTACACTGCGCTCAGTTTCAGAACATTGTTGATATCAGTTACATGAAGCGAAACTCCTCGTCAACAATCAAGCGCCGACTGAGGGACAAACGCAATCTGACTTTCAAGCCAAGCGAATTTAACAATCAGCTTCTCCTAATTACTTCGCCGTTTCTCACCTTGTAACGGACCCTCTTTCTGTCAACAACAATACATTCAGGGATGTTGTGTTTTTTCGCTGGGTTGACCGCATCGCCCAGACGCCTCCAGCTCTATGCCACATGAATACTGAACAACCGATTTGCGCGTGAGAGAACGAATCGGCGGGATCCCCTGTGTGTGTGTGTGTTTGCTCACTCACTACTGTAGGTGTGGATGTGTGGGCAAGTCAGCACCTGGAGTGTTTCTGATGACTAAGACGTTGTATATATGCGGGAGAGTGCATGATAAGAGAAAAGGAAGGGGATGAAGTTGAAGATTAAAAAGATAGATGGCAGCCAGCGGGGAGCCTCCTCCTCCTCCTCATCCTCCTCTTCCTCCTCCTCCTCCTCGGGGGAGACCACAGCACGTCGGGCTGCATCTGCACCGAGAAACTGGCTGTGCAGGTGACAGTTAGCAGACAGCTCGATCTGCTCCACAGCACAGCTCGGTCCAAGCAGATGGACCTGGAAATCAGTTTTTTATGATAACGCATTATCTCCTGCATGTGTTCGGGCAGAAACTATTACACCGGGACAATAAAGTGAGGCCGTCGCACAGTGAACTGAATTATTCCCATTTCTCTTTGCTCTTCTGTGAATAAATTCTATTTGGAGAAGTCATCATTTATAAAGACAGAGAAGAGGAGATAGCCTGCAGCGACTTGCCTTTCTCAACCTAATTCTAATACCTGAAAGCCAAACATAGCCGGCTTTCTATAAAAATCTGCATTGGCGGATAAAAAAGAAAGGAATTAATAAGCCTAATGTAAAATTGGATCAGGACCGTAGAGCACGGCTATTCTTTTTGATTTCTTGCACCTTCGCTCATTCTTTAACCCTCATTCATCCAACTATCTCACAGTTTGTTTAGCTGAATAGCTGAATGTATCTAGATGTGGTTTCATCTACGTATGTATGTGTGTCGTCTAGCAACTACTGGATGGATTGCCATGAAGTGGTGTTCAGGCATTTATGGTCTCCAGAGGATGAATCCAGCTTTGGAGGGAATTTCTAAATATTGTTGCTTTAGCAGTTTTTTTTTTTTAAATTTTTTTTTTAGAAGATATACAATACAAATGCTTGCAATGTTCTCAGCTGTAATAACGTAATAAGTGCTCTTTAGGAAATAGGCAATAGAAGTGATTAATCGCTTTTAATACTTTCCTCCACTTGCTCTTTCAGGGCCAGCTTTTCAATTTCAGGACCAGCTGTAAAACTTTTGAATTGCGAGTCGTTCGAGGAATTTGACTCTTGCAAGTGTGTTTCTGCGTCCCCACAGATCTCCGCGACGGCTTTCTAGTTGCATTTCTGAAATAAATGACATGTGGGCTGTCCACATGTGGATGAGCAAAATATGAGAGACGACTGTGAACTGTGCATGTCGCCCATATTTGTGGCTTTATTCATTTGCTAGTAAAAGAGCAGCTCCTCCTGCTGCTGTTCGGCTAAACAGGAGCGCATGGAAAGATGTAATAGAGGAAAAAAAAGAGAGAAAATATATTAGAGTATGACCAAAGTGTGATACTGGGAATGAAAATTACAATAGCTTGTAAAAACTAGAATTAATAGTTTGGCGAAGTGTTTGTTTAGATGCAACCATATAAACATAATATAGTAAGACTGAGAAACATATGACATATGTTGCTTATATACGATTAGTAAGAAACTGCTCGGGCTGAAAGCCGAGTTAATTGATTTTGCGTTACTTCTCCTCTGTCATGTATGAGAGCTTATTACCTGTCATTACGAAAAACCAAAAATCCCAGACATGCATTTTAGCTGACCATCCAGAGAGCATCGAATACATCTGACACGTCTAATGGATAATTACTCCTCCTGTGATGAACCACACGCCGACCACAGTGGCTTTTTATTGTTCCGAAAAAGCCGTGCTGAAACAATGCTGGATCTCACAGCGCGCCTGGCACGTCAACATATTGCCATAAAATAAGCTTTATTTTCCCACTAGAATCCTCCGCTGACCAATCTCTGGTTGCTGACTCTTTCTAAATGAGAGATAAAGTGGCGATTAGAAGACAAAGAGAGGCTGAAGGATCCATTATGGGGAGAAAGTAGACACTACAAAGATGAAATGAAAACTGTCTCAAGACTTAGTAGAAAGTCTTTATGGAAAGGAAAACACCTCCGTACTCATCACCCTTGTGTCTTTGCAGGAAATGAGTAGTTGCACTCAGAGGACACCCACATACTGTAGAGGAAAAACCCAGAGCGTCGGTTGAGAACGTGCAGTCATCAATCAGAGCTCAGCAGTTTCATCAACACCTTGAGGGTGTGGGTGTGCTGCAAAGCAACGGGACTGCCTCTCCCTCACTGAAGTCTCCTCGGTCAAACATGGGACTTCTTGCATCTGACAGTATTTATAACCCGCTCTCGTGGCCTAAAGGATTAAGAGCCTGCGTCTGGTCACCACATGCTGCGTGACAGAAGGTCGAAGTTTTGAGAGATCAGGTAACGATAAGCGGTGTTTGCCGGCAAAGTCGCGAACGGTCCAACGTATTGACAATACAGAACACGAGCGCGCCAGGCGGAGAAGTTGACACAAAGTGTGTCAGGTTAACTCCCAGATGAGGTCATCAATCAGCGCCACAGAGCGAGGAGGTCTGACAGCTGCTAATTTAGAAGGGAGAGTCTGAAAAAGAATATGACTGAGCTGCAAGAAGAACTGAGAACTTTTTTTTTCTTAACAATCCTCCTCTTTCTCTTGTATTTGTTCTTTTTTAGCCACTTTTTGTTCCCTCCACTGTTGCCTCTTGCCTCTCACAGTATCATGCTGAAGCCTTTCCTTGTGAGGGCTTATCAACACATCTGTCCGGAGGAGTTAGTGTTCCCATCCATTTTTTTTACAGCGTGTTTTCCTAAAACGTTACTGGATCCCCGAACGGCTCCGCTAGCTCTCCGTTTCCCCTCAGGATCCCCTGGAGTAGAAAAACCAGGGTGTGAAACTAAAGACCCCCGACTGACCACCCTCTCGATTTAACCTGCAGAAACTCCCCAAACCGCCCGGTACGATTAGAAAAAGCTTGTGTTGTTGCCGCCCTGGAAACTAATGAAGCAGGGACATGGTGCAGTGGGTTTCATTCTAGCATACTGGCTTTGCATGAGCAGGTTGATTTATAAACGGAGTCGGTGAACATCTGTTAAGTCACAATGCCTTGTTAAAGTTTGTCACTCGTTATAGGCCCTCTTAAACATGAACGCTCCTTTACAGATGGAAAGCTAATGGTTTCCAAATGGCATGATGTCATCAAGTTTATTTGTAACCGTACTAGTAAACTGTGAAGCATTGGTAAACTTACCAATTGAGTTTTGTGTCATAACATATTCATAATCCATATGTCAACTGACAGCCCCTGGACCACATCCGCCCTGCAGAGTATTAATGAATAAACAAAATGTTTGCGTCTAATGTTACTCACCAGTGAAAGAGGAGGCCCAGTCCATCGGGAAAGTGATCGTTAATTAGCTCGCCAACCCCTGGCAAAGCGCCAAATGGTTTTCAACTCATAGTCTACCCAGAATTGGACCACCCCCCTCTTCTCCACAGTGTGTTTTGAGTGAGTTTATTCAGGATTAACGGCAGGAACAGGCAAACATGGCAGGAAACACAACGTCAGGGCTGAACATAAAGGATCAGGCTGGACATGAATAGAAACTGAACTAATGAGGGGATGAGGTGCAGGTGGAGTGAGGCAGAGAAAAACAGGTGAGGGTAAGAGTGGGAAAAGAAGAGGATCGGGGAAGGAGCTGATAGGTTGGAAAAACCCTAGGAAAAAAGCGGGGCGAATGAAGGCGATGCAGTGCAGGTATGTAGGGAAAGCAGACGGGTGGGGGAACAGACGGAGCAGGGCTGGGCTTACTAGACAGATGCAAGACAGGTGTGAAGGGAACATCAGGCTGGTGAGGAGCACAGGACAATAAGAGGGAAACAGATCAGAAGACACCACAAAAATCCAGTCTTGACTCTTGGTCACACTCGGGTCATGAACCTTTCCAAGGAGAGGCTTGTGTATGACCCACCAACAACCCTGACCAGCCCTTAACTCGCACTAAAAGCCTCAAGAAGTGACACGAGGTCAACGACAGCATCAAACGTAGTGAAGTGCAACTGACCAGGCTGCTGTATTTTGTTTTAAATGAGAACAGGCTGGCTGTCTAGTTATCATCATGAATAACCCATGTTTGTTAGGAGTCTGTTCACACGGACATACAATAATAAACATGACA
>OMLP01013377.1:0-28739 GCA_900302685.1 Spondyliosoma cantharus | reverse complement strand
AAAAAAAAAAAAAAAAAAAAAAAAAAAGAAGAATCCTAAGCAAGTCTGGACTAAGTAAATATTTCTTTTTTTTTTCTTTAAGTCCACCCCCCACAGTGCCCTTGGACAAATACAGTTGATGACTGCCCCACAGAAAGATTTCACCACACTTTCCTTGGAAAAACCTGTTTTCCATCTCGAACCGGCGCCTCAGACACTGGTTGAATATATTACTCGGCTATTGACATGCAGATGCCAAATGTCATCTGAAAATGACGATGAATAGAAGCAGTGTTTTTTTTGTTTTTTTTACCCGAAAAGAAAAACAGAGAATCTGCAAGCTAAGAGGGCACCTCCAGAGGATCCGAACCTGAGGAGCTCTGACTGACAGACAATCATTTTCTACTGAGCTTGAGGGATCGGACAAATTTGCAGATGCAGCTGCGTTTGTCGTTAGTCAGCCCACGTGGATCCACTCACCATCTTTATGGAAGTGCTCCGGCTAAATTGTGTTATATTAGACTCCAGCTTTCCTCCCCTCCCTGCCTCTCCGGTCTCACACTCCTTCTCTCTCAGCAGCACTCAGCGGAGAAACTTTCTCTTCGGCCACAATGTCAGGACACACAACATTTGATGACTTCTGGACAAACCCTGTGTCTGCGTCTGATTAATGGATGTGAGATTTTTTTAGGGACGATAAGGCAGCTCTCCTTCGTAACAGTAAATATGCCAAAATACCCAGAGGTCTTGTTCACAGCCCGACACATATACAGTTAAGTTGCGCTGGCAGAGTCATTAAAACGGCATTATTGCACTAAGTGCTGTGAGGAGAGTAACTAAATGAGCACTTGTTAGCTTTATGGTGCTGGCAGAGAGTCTGAAACTGACAACAACATTGTGTGCCACAGGAATTTATTTTTATAAACAAGTTCACCAAGGTCACACAGAGCCAGGCCCTGAGTGAAATCATGCGATATCAGCATCGGCAATGTAATTACATTTAAATTTGGATTAATGAGTAAAGGGCTCTGGAGGTTGACAGAGAATATACATTGGAGGCATTTCCTTCAACTCTGATTAAAATACGCAAAAACTAAATTTTGTTGACTTAAAGGAGCCCTAGTAAGTTTTTTTTCTCTCCTTAAGTGTTTTATCCAGATAAAACCACACACACTGCTCCCGAACGCCTCATCAGCAGTCCAAACCTTTAATTCAGTGACTATGTGACATCACACTACGTCACCATGTTAAACATTTGCATAATTTATACCTAGTGGCTCGTTTGGCATGTAAGAATTGATCTAGCAAAGCTGCAAATGCTGAGTCAGGCATGTGTGATCTGACCAATCAGAGCAGACTGGGTGTTCCAGGCCTTAAAGAGACAGGCTTCAGACACAGGCGAAATACAGAGCTGTAGCACTAAACAGTAAGAGAAAACATGTAACCACATGTAAACATATTCTAGTAGTAAAAAATCATGAACCTGAAAATAAGCATGATTAAGCCGTCTTGACTATGTGATTTTGAGCTGCACAAGCAGAGTAGGGATTTCTTGCCCACTCTCACATGTTTTAAAGGTGCATGGAGACGGAGAAACAGCCTCGAGGGACGAAACTCAAGCAACTTTTGGAGCATAAAGCTATTTTATTGTTGGACCAGCTTTGTTCCGCTTGTGGTCTTCGTAAGACATTTTTTGCTGTCCCACATTAAAGCCAACAGTTGTAAGAAAAATGAAGCAAAACTGTTGGTCAGAGCAGTCTTATGGTCAGAACTGTGTAGCATCAACGCTCTTATTCAAACCTGAAAGTAATGCAGTCCCCTCCCGACGTAGATAATGTTTGGTCCGCGGGAGTTGATCGATGATGTCAGTGGATGGAGCATCTGCTGTCTGTGAGCTACAGAATACATCAGCTGTGACGACAGCTGTATACAGAAACTACTGAACCGCAGAATATGGTGCACACCTGCAACACTGGCTGCATGTAAGAGGATGGATGTCGCAGGAAAACGTCAGAGAGAAGCCCTGAATATATTACAGCAAAGTTTTCGTGCGTGCACATCATTTGTAGCTCTGGCTTTGACTTTTGATAGTTTCGGAGTTATTACTCTGAATTCTCTGTGACCTTTTACTTTCACAAATCAAATGTCGGCACCATCCTAATTACAGACCCGCAGTAATATCAACAGCTGAGCGAGGCCAGTTTACATAACTAACATTCCCAACTTCGCCATCATCGTACTCATTACAGACAGAAATAGGGCGCTCGGCGCTGTACAGATGCTTTCATCCAAACCCATTAATGCACTTTATCCATTCTTATCCAAGCTCGCTAAAGCGACGGCGGGCTATGTGAAGTCATGATGTGTTTGAGTGACATCTTGAGGGTGGTGTTTATGATAAGCACGTCCACTCTCCCAGACTGCCCTGCAGGCAAAACCCGGGTCTTTGTCCTTGATCTTTCCCACCGGCTGTCCGATGCATTCACTCACTTCTTTCAGCAGATGCACTCACAGATGAGTCACTTCATTTTTCACGTCGAGGAGCGGCTCTTTGAGACCCGTTGTCAAATGCGGCCCTCCAGACCTCGCTGCACAATATGACTCTTCAGTGCATTAAGCCAAGCGTCTCCACACAGGCACATTTAAAACCAGACGGTGCCATTTTACTGTTCTCATGATGGTGTGCATTAGCGGTGCATTATGTTGCTCTCAGCACGTAATGTTATTGTAGTTTGCACTGAATACAAATTAAGTTTGAATGGTCTGAAGCGTGAGGTGGGCAGCTTTTGAAGCCGCTGGAAAAATAATTTCCTCCATGTTTAAAGGTCCCTACGCACCGCGAAATAACAGCGCCCTCACAGCACAGGTTCAACGCACGTCACTCTGTGCAAGACGAGTCAAATAAAATGCACGCTCGCCACGTGTGTCAGACTGTTCAGTAACATTCTTGAGGCATGTCTGGGTGAGATGAATCTGCAGCACAACAAAAAACAAGCTGTGACCATTGTGCTGGTTCTGCTGTGCCCTGCAGTGTTCACTTCTGATTTGGTTTGTAGATGCAGTTGTCACATTGTGAGAATTTGTTTCTGGAGTATTCAAACCTTAAAGAGTTATTTCTCGTTGTAATTTGATGCAGCAATGCTTAGCAAAAAATGAGTTGTACAACATGCAAACGAACAGGGTGCAGATAGCAACCTGACACAAAATCTGGCAGAAATCTCTACTTTAGGCACATTTCCTCTGACTGCCTTTTATTTGGTTTGATTGGTTTACTGCGTCTCTTAAAATCGTACAAAGAGTATGTGTCTAAAATTGTTTAATTTCACAGATTAAGGATCAATATTTTGCTCTGTATGTCAGAGTCGAATGCACATGGAGGTTTTATAGGTGGTGCTGAAAAAAAAACTAGGTTAAATGTTACAAGGAAAGAAAAAACACACATTACCTGCAATGAACTGTGTTGTTAAAGGTTAGGGGTTCGCTCTGATTTCACAGCCCTGTGGAGGTCTTTAATCCAACCATGGTAACGCGCAATAATGTGTTCAAACCCAAACGTGAAAATAAGCTGTTAGTCATCTGTAATTGTTTCATTATTGGCTTAGTTTAACACCATATCATGCACAGTAAAAATCTCCCGACTCTTCTCTTCAAAGGTGCGACGCTCCCGACCTGCCTGGATGCAATTTCAATGAAATAGTTTCCGAATCGTAAAAACAGAGTTCTGGGTCGAGAACATTTGCGGCGTTGGATTAGCATTAGCGGCAATCAAAGCTATCGGCTAACCACAGGCCTTTCAACTGGTCTGGAGGTAGATTCTTCTTTTTACTGCTGATCAGGGAACAGTGACGTGACACCACAAACGGCTGCGAGGAGAAGTATTTACCGTAAGAGCCTAATTGGAAGAGCGGAGACGCCAGAATTTTTTTTTTCAGATCTGTGGTGAATCCTCTCATTTTTGCGGGGGCTTCTCTCTCTCGTCGATTTATGTGTTGTTCTCGCTTCATTGCTGCGCTCTTATCTCTCTTCGTTCTCTTCAGCCACACCTGTTCATCCCCTCTTTGAAGCCTCCCAGTGGGTGAGGCAACTGCACCTTCTGAGGAGGCTCCACATGAGCTTAAAGTGGCCTCCGGGTGCCACTGATTAGCTCGTCAAAGGTCTGGGATCCAGACTTATTCTACTGTTTGGCATGTCTTGATAAAGGTTGTAGGTGTAGATGATGAGTCTAAGCTAGAGCCCACAGCTGTGCTACCAGCTCGATGGGGCTGCTTTAAGGCATATACAATGTTAATCATGTCACTGTTAATCACCGCCCTATTCAACATGCTAGCATGCTACCTTTTGCTTGTTAGCACGAAACACAACTTGCAGCCAAGGAACGTCATTAGTTCTGCGAGTGATTGGAGACCAAAGTGTTGGAAATGTTAAAGTTTTAAAGATGAAGGGCGCTGAATGAAAAGTCAGGGGCTTATCAAAGTCGCTACACTCACCCTGAGAGGGACATGGATGTGTTTACCAGATTTAACACCAATCCTCTCAGTAATTGTTGATGCGTGACTTAAAAGCACAAATTCAAACCTCCTGTTGGTGCCACTTTCTCAGTCTTCACCTAGTTTGAATCACCAGATGTAGACTGATCTCCTCCCCTCTGCTATCTGTATGTTACGTTTCAAAATCCCCATTACTGCAGGAAAACCACAACCTCCGAGCTCGCAACCCAAGTTACGTTAACCCTAATCCAGCGGGTGCCTGTACAACATCCCTGCCAGCACTCTCGATTTTTCGCGGGGAGCTCCCTGTTTTTAACCCTTTCACCTGCTAATTGCTAATTTCTCCTGATTTCTCAGTGATACAAATCAGGTTTTTTGTTGGATGTGTGTCATGGTACCTGGCGACCCAACCCAGACACAAAGGAGACTCAAGTTTGCTCCTGAAAATGGACATAGCTTGTCCCAAGAAGAAAAAATACGCTTGTCAAATTTCACTCAACTTGATGTGAGACACTCCCCCCAAATTGACATTTGCCTCCTGCTCATACGCTAGAAAACGTCTCTCTTTCTCACCACCTAATGTTGGCAGGTATGCTGTAGAAAGCTAAACATACTAGCAGCTGTTACCATTTCTTTTGCTGGAAATTAGCCATTGTATCGCCTCTCCGCGTGTAACACAAGTTCCACCGATGCTAATGTGCAGGGGCACCATCGCAGAATCTGGGTTTAGCCCTGTCTTTTAAATACCATTTTAAGAATTTGCGGCTTTTATAGAGCTATTTAAATAAATGTGCCTTGCCAAGACGATTGTGAGGTTTAAATAAACATAAACAAGACAGAATGTTTTTTTTCCCCCTTATAACCAGAAAGCGATTTGGAGCAGCCAGGCCTTTATCCAGTGCTGACACAGGTCCTTGGAAAATAGATCTTGCTGTGCTTGACTAGTCTTGACTGAAGTTAAGTTTTTTTGGAAGCTACAGTTAGCCTGTTTAGCCAAACCGACAAAATTGGGTGGGGTCCAGACTCCTTCCATTTTTAAGTTGAAAAAGTGAAAAAGTACTAAGATTAGATAAACACAGCAGAGTACAGGCATATCTGAACACTCACAGACGAAAGGTCGTGCCCTTGTGAAACTTACTTGACATGAAATTAGTAGACAGGACCGCAATCTCTGCTGTGTTGTGACAGTTGAAACAGCAGTGGGTGTCTGGATGGACTGACATGTGAACAAAACTCCCCAGAAGTCACGGCAGGTGTTTCAGCTCCAGTCGGAGGAGGGAAAATAAAAAACCTAAACCATGTCAGGTGTCAGGCACAGACAGGCCCAGAATTACCTCCACTTTTATTCCCGATGGGGCCAATTCCTCCTGTACCAGACTGTGAGGTCTGCACCAGGTCCTGCTCCCACTGCTGTTACTTTGCAGCTGTCCAAATTGATTACAGAGTAATTGTAAATAGGCACCAGCTGTCAGGAGAAATAAGGACATAATCAAGGTATCAAAGGTAGTTATCGGGAATGTGTTTTTTTTTTTAAAAGTGAAGTTTTCAGGTTAATTTTCAGTTCCTGGTAAGCTTTTTTTTTTGTTGTCTTTCTTTTCACTTCACCGGAATAAAAAGCACACACCAGCATGAGTTGATGAACCTCTCCTGCCTCTCTAAATTGGAAAATGCGCCATATCTCATTGGGCCCTTTCGAGCAGAGAGCAGCAGAACGCACGATGCTGGTTTGTTTGTGAGCCGGCGTGGAGGCTGGAGGTTATTTTCTCAGAGCAGACGGGCTCTCAGCCCCGCGGAGAGGGAAATGCAGTGGTGTGGAATAGAGAGCTTTCTAAAAGCCAGTGAATAAAAGCTTTGACATCCCCTCTGCCCCGCGTCCCCGCTGACGTTCCCATCTTCTGTTTCCCTCCAGCCGCCCGCACGCCACTGTTTCCACCAGAGCACGTCGAGGTGCAGCGAACACAATTACGCCCGATGTAATGAAATCACACTGCGCTCTGGTTAATGGAGACGGTTGGTGAACGGGGTCAGCGAGTGGACTCTGTGAGTGTGTCTGCAGACAATGGAGGCAGCTGTCAGGCGTTTTCTTTTTTTACGATTCACGAGCAGACCACCGGCCGTACCTTTCTCTTTAAAACGGAGTCAACAAATCAAAGATTCAGGTTAAGGATCTACTACTAAGGAAGTGTATAAAAATCCACTTAGATATGATGTTATCTCATCAATATAAAGTATTTATTTGACAGAGATATTAAGGTGGATCAGAGTGTCCCCGTACCACATTTTCTCGTAAAAAATAGTGGAGTGTTTAGTCTGGCTGATGGACAAAGTGAAGTGTTAACTCAATCTCTTCCATGCTGCCAAGAAAGGCGGCTTACAAATCTTAATAAAGGCAAAAATTATGTCCCGACCCGCGCGTTGAATAATAAATATAGCAAGAACAGCCCACTAAAAACACATTACGCCGAACATAACAACACTTCATTACACCCGGTGCGACCTTCTCCTGCGCAGAATTCCGATAGCTTAAATGCTTATTGACATTTAATTCCTGGATGAAATCACGGCGAGATGGTGACCTCCGATCGCTGCAGAATGGGACGGACTGATGTCTCATTATACACTGCACTGTAGATGTCAAGTACTCGCACGCACAGGGCTGAGCAGTGCTCTGAACCAGAAATCAAACTCCTTCTTCGACCTCGAACGTACAAGTGGCTCTCGAAACGCGGCGATTCTGAGCAGTAAATCAACCAGATAATGAAAAATGTCCATACGGAACGGCGGCAGAGGCGCAAGACCACATTAATGGAGCTAATGAGGTGAAGATGTAGCACAGCAGCTCTGGGCGTGTAGCTGCCGGGGATAATAAGTACATAAGGTCGTTGAGCATCTTCCAGTCTCTGATGACACAAGCATTCACGTGTTACAGACTTCACGATACCATCAAAAGATAATTTGTTTTAACAACTGCTGCTGTCGTTGTTGAAGTTTGAAAACTAGTAGTAGAAAGTTGACGAGGAGTTTTGTTCAGTCTTGAGGGAGTGAATCATCCATAATAGAAGCAGTTTCTATTATAGATGGATGCAAAGACTCCAAAGGTCTAGTGAAGGTTGGAGATAGGGAGTGAGCCTCTGAATCCTTCACTGGAAGCAAATGCGAGCTTGAACCCGTTTCATGTTTAGATGTTTCCCAGCTCCAGAACAACTGATTCAAATGAGTGGGTCATCATAAGCAGAAAGGACCGCCTCTTTCTGGAGTTCTCTGTCCTGATTGGATGAAGTGAGCAGGGATACCAGAAAATGTATTTTTGCTTTTACTGCATGAGCAGGGGAAGGAGAGACATGGGATAGGGACCAAACACTCAGGTGATTACTGTGGGAATATAGAGCTATTTTACTCTCATAAAAAAAAAAAAGAAAAAAAAAAGCTTTCGATGATTAATACTCTCTTTAGAAACGTTTGTCAGAATCAATCTATGGTGGGTCAACTTTAGAGAGCCATGGTATAAAGGATGATGGATATCTGGGATGAACCTTTCTCTTAAATGCACCGCTCATTGTTTACTAATCACAATGAACAGATATCTGCAGAAAAATGCAATTTCCAAAAAGCTAATAAAAAAGCTAAATCGTCATCAAACAATAGCCGATGGGCTCCAAGGCTGCATTTCCCTCCGTGCTGTTTACCTGCAGAGCATGCTCAAATGTGATTGTTCAGTACTACTCAAGACTACAAACAGAAACCAGAACACTTCCAAATCTTGTCCGTAGCCTCCAGATTGGGAGTTCACACACAGTCATCTGTTTCTAGACATCAGACTGAAGGTGTTGTAAATGATAAACCAAAGATATCAGGATTCCATTTGGCAAATAAGTTGCAAATAATCATACGGGTTGTTTGTGTTTTGGCTTCGTCTTCAGCGTCTTGAAATGGTGGTGGTGGAGTTTGGAGTGCCATTATAAGACTACTGCTAATGTGGAGGAGGCGCATCTATATTTGTTCTTACTCTAATCTGATGCGTTAAAAACCCAGTTCCCAGCAATGTCTCGCTCAAGTTATGGTGCATGTTTAAGTGGTTGTTGTTGATATGAACACAGAAGTATTACAGTATATGTGTGTGTGTGTACTTGTGATTTATTGCAGCTCACTGTTTCAGGTCTCTATCTGCCTCTCTCCCCTCTCAGGCAGCAGTGCAGCAGCAGTAATGGGCCCGGCCGTGGGTTACCGGGTCCTCAGGGGTATTAATCAGCTAACTGGCTGCCATGGAGGTGGGTGAGGCTCCTTACCCTGATGCACAGGCTTTTTAATCAAAACTTCCTGCACAAATTGCCGTGTGTTTGAAAGAGTGATTAAATTACCGCTTTGATCTCTTCAAGCCAATTTGGCTCTTCCTGCTGTATCACCCATGTCAGTATATGGGCAAACAAACACGCGTACGAGGGGATGCATGTGAAAAATGCACCATCAGGCATGTTGACTCGCACTTACAAGCCCCTATAAAACTAGTGCACACTTCAGATTTATGATTCAGGAGCATTAATGCGGCATAAAAAAACAGAGCCTGAGAATATTCTCTCATGGGTTCATGAGGTGCATTGAAATCCCTGTTGGAAGCAATGCACCATTTTCGTCTGCTTACTGAAACTCACTCAGGTGCATAATGCATCCATCTAACAGCCCCTCTGTAGAAACCGATGCTGGCTCCAGACCAATAATGTTATTGCCGTCTTTATATTTAAAGCCTCACATATGGCTGCAACCACCGGTGATTTGTGCGCCCGGCGTTTCACACTTCGGAGCTCCCGACTGCTTCGGCGGAATGATTCCAGGAGATTTTCAACAACACTCACCTGGGGAATTGAACCCGGCGCCCCGCGATCACATGACACCTGATGGAGGGTATTCACGAGATACGTGATAGGAGGAGGAAACCGTATCTGAGAGTGCTGGCATCAGTGCATTTGTTTCTGTCGGCTGCTCTGTGTGGGCCAAATACTCATTCATTGTTTTTTTGTTGCATTGAACAGTTCCTGAAGACTTTTCTTGGAACACCAGATAACATAAGGTAAGGTGACAATAACAGAAAAGAAAGAACATGAATGAACTTTTTTGCTCAACACATATCTGGCACCAAAGCGAGCTCATACAAACCGCAAAACATATTTGCAAATACAATGTCACCCAGCTCTTGTGTGTGCTGTTGAATCTCATCTGTAGTCCATTAAACAGCCCGTTCAGCAGGAGTACTTTAGTTTCAAGGAGAGCTTTTCTGTCAGAGCTCGTTTGCTGTAAGACAAAGAATTATACAGATTAAAAAAAAAAAAAAGTATAGCCAGTACATTTCAGATATCAACAACGAAGACGGCGGCAGCACTTGCAACGAGCAAATGACGCAGATAAAAAGGATCAGAAACCAAATTACGGGTGAATTCAACCTCTCCAGCAGAAGCAATTTGTACTGCAGGAATCCAGGAAGCACAACACTTAAACAGAGCGTGAGTGAAAAGGTGGAAAAAGAGAGGGGCTGATGGAGAGGTAATAGAAGAGGGAGTACAGGGAAGGGGGGTCCGAAGGAGATGGCACAGAGAACAGCGAGGACTTCTTTCTCCGTCTGGATGAATCATGGGGTGGACCGAACGCTGTCCAGTTTAAACTAATGGGGAGGGAATTTATGGTAACACTTAAAGAATGAGATCAATAGGAGCACTGCTTCCAGCAGTTAGGAGAAGGAGGAGAGCGCTGGCCCAACAGAGGGTCAATATCGTCCAACAGGATCAGTTACAGTTCTGTTACATCAGGACGGCAGTGAGAGAGGAAGAAACAGAGGTCAGTGAAGTAGACGTGGCCTTGTAACAGACACAAAGTCACCTAACTCAAAGTGGCAGAGTCTCACAGACTTCATGTGCAGCATATTCAGTCTAATTCGACCGGATTGTGAAAGTGACTCTGGAATCAATTATGCATTCATATACTGGTTATTTTGTTTTGCACATTACGTTTTTTTGATCTGAATTGCTATGTTCACCGGCAGCGCAGGAAGTGCTACGTTGGTGGACCGCACACAAGTTGGAAGGAGGTGGTCAGGATTAAGTTCAGGAATCCGACACGAGGGACGCGGGGTTTCGCATCGGTGTAGGCAACAAAGGCACTTTGGTTAAAGTGAGGGAGAGATCCTGATTCTGATTAAATGTTGAATAAAAGTGAACACATGCTTTGAGTCACTGGAGGCTTTTTCAATAAGCAAGACCGCAAATTGTTCCTTCCCTTTATTTGAGGACACTAAGTGCCTGAACACAATGGTTCTGATGATACGAGTGAATATTGTTTTACAACAGTGGATTTTATGAAAATAAATTAAATGTTGTCAGTGATATTCCAATAGTATATTGAGTATTAACATTTTGCCACTTTAGTATCAAAAGATTAAAAGATTTTTAAAAAAATGCCAGCAGTCAAATGCATCCTTTAACTTTGTCTTTAACTTTGTTTACCGTGTGTTTCGTCTCTTGGTTTTGGCATAGTGCAAGTGTAGGCATGTGGAGAGAGAATCTGTAATCATACCTGTAAAAAAAGTGTTTAGAAAAAGCAATAACAGTATTATCAACTGCACAATTCCAAGTGAAAAGGCAACCAGAAACTTTTAAACAAAAAGACGCACAAGGCTGAACATCTTCACTGGATTATTTAGACACTGTCATCATGTATATTATTAACATGATATCAATATTAAATGTTTTAACATTTAACACAAGAAACATAATTTCCTTAACAATTTCCTGAACAGATTTTCCTTTAAAACTGTATTTGATATTACAGTGTAACAGTATATGAGCATACTTTATAGGAAACAGCGTTGCCAGTTCCTCCAAAATCAGTGTTTTGTGAGTTTTCTTTTTGGTTAGATTTGCTTGTAAAAATTATTTTATCTTCCAGAACAACACTCTGTTTTAGCTCCCGTCTCTTTATTCCTCTCTCACCGTACTGTCAGCCTCACTAACTAAAAGAAAAGGTACTTCCTAACCTGCTTCTTGTCAGATTCACACCTCCACCCCCTCCTGAGGAGACCTTTCTTTTCCCAATCTCATGTTTGTCTGACCCAGAACGGTGTTAAAGTGGTGCTGCAGGACGCTCTCTGTGGGGCCGAGGAATACATTCTCTCGGGGCTTTACGTCCATTAAAAACAGTTGCACAGGAAAGGAGTCATTGCCTCAGCCCACAGTAGGATATTTTCTGGTTTTCAACATTAATTACCCAAGGTGTTTTGTTTGATATTCATAGTAAAATGCCTTTCTGTTTATGCTTGGCTGCAGCTGATATTGCATTTACTCCGGCAGTGGGTGGATGTTATTGAAGACATCAGACTGTGACATTTAAGCGGCGGGCTAAATGAATGAGCAGTCCTGCTTTTTATTTTCCTTCTCTACTCTTTCCCACGTTTTTTTTTTTCTCTCTTCTTGCTTCGTCTCTTTTACTTCACTCGCTGAAAAAAAACACGGAGCTTATTGGCACAATGGCTCAAATCTCAGTCCAACATGCAGCACTGATCACGAGGATCTACAGGATCTGCAGGATCTACATCCAAAACAAACTGGACTTCAGATTCCTCAGATATGAAGTTATGACACAAGCCTCAATCCAAAGTCTGTCCCTTTTTGTTTGACTTGACTCAGATGTCTCTTTTGCCAGCCAGCGGCAACTTTTCAGAATAGTTTCTGGGTTCAGTGTGAGAAAATCAGAGCTCAGTATAAAAATCCAAACAGTGCAGACAAAACATGACCTGGAGTTAAGAGCAAACCTGAAGAGGGCGAGATTTCAGACAGCTGTCAGACATTTTATTTTATGATTTCAAATGGACCACCCGCCCGGGTGGTACCTAAGGATTCTGGGTCCCAGACCCCCGCAAAATACCTCTGCTTTTAACTAAAATAATCCTCCTGGAATTTTTGTGGGTGATCTCCAGCTGTGGGCACCGGGAACATGACCACCTTTCTGCCACTGCCACCAGCGTGTGTGTGTGGTGTGTGTGTGTATGTGTGTGCGTGTGTCTCTCGAGTAGGAACAGTAGACTACATACTGCACAGTGCCAGAAACAGTGATCACCCAAAGGTGGGGAAGGATGTGAAAATGTGTCATAAAGTGGGAAAAATACAGGATAATTGTGACCCTGGAAGGAAACTGGGAGACAGCAATGAAAACCAGGAGTCTCACATGAAAATTGAGAGGGTTGGTAAGTACGGTGGTGAAACTAGGCGAGTGGTTGCCAACCAGGAGACCACTGTTTGAGACGGTGTATCAACATTTCTAAGCACGAAGCCACTGGATATTTTTATTGAGACGTCTGGATATTTTCCAGCTGTGTTTGTGGCAACAGGACCGGGTGAGCCTTTATTATTATTTTTGTATTTTGTGCCTACCCCTTCTTAGACCTTGCGCACAGCACTGTCACAAGTTAAATTGAAAACTGGACATAAAGAAAAGTAAAGTTCTGACATGTCCAACATTTATTCTGGCAATTGGGTTGATTAACTCCACTCTCCACTCTCCACTCTGACCCATTGCCCTCTAATTCTAGAAATCACAGGAAGAATTTAAGCATTTGAGGTCGTTTCCCTTTGACTCAATTTAACATGATTGAAAGCCTTTTTCTGTACGGCTCCTTTGATACCCATAAATCTCTTTGAATTCAAAAGCAATATGATGCACACATGGCAAACGTCAACGTCATGCCACCAGCATGGAGTTATTGTACGGCGAAACCACTGTGGTCTGAAAATGTGTCGGAGAAAGAATCACCGACATGAGACAAAAGGTGTGAGGCAGTAAAGATGTGAACATTTATTTCCTCAGGTTTCAGGACCGGCTCGGCATATTTGCGCCCTAACGGGTCACATGAAAAGAAAAAAGACCCAAGGACGTTATTGCGGTGCAGCATGATTGTTTCAGCGCATTTTGATTTAGCCTCTTCTCGTAAGCGATTTTAATAACAAGCTCCGCTCTCAAGGACTGGCAGGGCCTTTGAGTCTGCCTGTGATCTAGAGGGGAACCCTTTAATTCATGAGGTATTTTTGATGGGAGGTCAATGCTTTCCATGCATAGACGTTGTAAAAAAAAAAAAAAAAAAGGCAATAAAAATAAGCCCAATATTATTATAGCTCGCATAGGCTGGGGGATGCAGGCGGTTGAGGTTGGGAATGGGACGACATGTGCTGCATATCAGAGAGGAGTTACCTGTCTGGGAAGACTGGGACCTGCTGTCGGTGTGATGGAGAGTGTTGAGCTCTGGGGGAGGAAAGGGTGATGACAGTGTTTAATCTGTCTCAGTGGCACAGGCCTGCTGTCCGCCTCACCGCCCCCTCTGGTAAAAAAAAGCTAAATAGAATCCCTTAACCCCGAAACCGAGCACGAAGACGACCACGCTTGGGACACAGGAAGCGGAGAAGAGGGGAGTGAAGTACATGCATGTGGGGGTGAAAGCACTGAAGTGGATGTCTGGATGGACACCAAGGTTATGTTCTCATGAGTCTTGAGAAAAAATCTCTCCTCCGTCTCACTGAACTCTATTATACGCTCACTAAATCTAGCATGGACCCCTGTTTTCCCTCTGCTGTACTGTACAACACAGTGCCCAGCTGGAGGTATGGCACGTCTGTTTCATTTTAAAGATCCAAACCTCTTATTACAAGAGCCCGGGCCAGCCAGAGGCCGCTCTGGGAAAGCCATTAGGAGGTGTGTGTGAGCTGAGCCAGCCTCGGTGTGGTTACAGTAGTGCAGGGCTCTGTCTAATGGCTGGAGCGGCCTGTCTCTGCACTGTAATGAAGGCAGGAGTTAGTTAATCTTTCAGCCTGACTTTATAAGGTGTCCTTTCATCCCCATTGGAGCAGGGATAAGTGTTACACTACCGAGACAAATCCTTATAAAGATCTGCAGTTTGACTGACCACACCAACGGAGCTGACAGCCCCTGACGTGCCACTCTCCACTCAGCCTGTAAGGTCAGACCGCTTGTGCCTCCATTATGAAAACTACTTGTTTTATTGTTCCGCGAGATGTTGCGTTCCATGGCAACAGTGATTGGGCTGTAAATCCACTGATGATGGGAGGAAGGGTGCAGCAGACAGGGCTGGAGGAGGGTAACTTGGGGGGGGGGTTGCAATTAGAGAATTGAAAGACCACCAGGGCGGCTGCTGCTGCTGCCCACCTCAGCCGCCACACAGTCAAGGAATTCAGGAAAAAAATAGCAGCAGTGACAGTGAGCGAGAGTGAGAGAGGCAGACTGCAATTTGAGCCGTACAAACATTGTTTGGGTGGCAGAGCCGCTCCAGAGAGGGAAATCACCTGATTGGCTGATTTGAACCTCAGTGGGTAAAGACCGAGTGGCTTTAAGAAGGGGTGGGTAAACTGTGGTCATCACTTACAGAACAATAGGCGCTTTGGAAAATAAATGTTTCACTCTAAACTCGGCTGAAATTTACAGACTTTACAAACAGCAAAACCTACATGACGGTAAACAAAGCAGTCCTAACTACTGTACAATCCACAGTAAATATATTCATTGCCAACATTCACAATAACACAAACTATAAATACAAAATTGTGAGTGGGAGCACATTTAGAGAGGGTGTAGTTTTTTCCAGATAAATGGATAAAAAATGTAATTTAGAGCAACATTGAAGCTGACGAAAAAGGCCTAAATGTAGGTGATAACTACTGCCCAGCAATATACTGTATTTAAATAGGCAGATAATGTTCTCTGCTGTACAGTGAGTCACAATATCCTCGGATATCACAATAAAATTGACCAACAATTGAATCTAATTATACTAACAGTTACTGTCATGCCGCCACTCGAATGAAAAGGTAGAGGTCTGTTACACAGTCTAGATTTTGAGAGCATCGTAGTATCGAAAGACACTTAAAAGGAGATAAAATGAATACTGTCAGTACACTGTACTGTAGTCTTTTCAGCCAGACAACAATCCAAATGACATTCAAGGTTTAGCTTTATTGTCACTGAAATGCACTCAATAGCTCTCTCCATGCTATAAGTACTCACAGTTTGGATAACAGATAGAGAAGAAGTAGCTCAGTTAGGTATTAAGGTGGTGTGAGGAAAATGACCAACACGCAGAGTAGAAAACACTGACGAAAAAAAGGAAAAGAATTGGAGCCAAAAAACACAGGCAAACAAACTGTTTGCAGCAGCAGCTGTGACGAGCACGCACCATCTTGCTAAGACCTAAACATGAACACATGGCGGAGCAACAAGGTGTGAAATAGGTGTGATATGATAATACTGTGGCAATTAAAATCCACCTAATTTGCGGCCAGGCGTGTTGGACAAACTGTTCAGAGATGAGATGTAAACAAGGATGACTCATGTTTTTGCCTTTCTAAATATTTATCTGCAAGATACAGTCTACGTTTATTTACCAACCACAGAGCAGAGAGACAGTGTGGCCTAATGCCAGTAAACATTTGGCCGTACACCTATGTAGCCATCCACATCCACTCCCTAGAGTGTCACAGTTCGAGTTGGGATAGAGGGGTAGGGTGAAGTGTTAGGTCAGATAACTCTCTCTTTTCAATGTATTATGGTCCTTTTTTATAACAAGCATAAAGCAATCCTTGCTAGTTTGCTGGAGTCTCAGTAGCTAACTAGCTCACTAGCCAATGCTACCTTGTTTTTGCTGATTTGAGCAGGACAGACCCACAATTTGATGGCATATGATGCCTGAAATTGGTAATAAAGCAGTTTTCTTTTCCATTTGACTGACAGTTGTGAAACGATTTGTGAGCGTCCATGCTTTTCTTTTTCGATCAGATAAATAGCATTTGGCCTCGTGATAACAACAGGATTGCCATGTTAATCCAAAGATGGCATATTGGAAATCTACGGCCATGTCTGTTTGCGTAAACAGCATCAACAACATCTGATGTCTTACCAGCGTCTTCATGGGTCATCCCATTTCATAGGGGAGGTTTCAACCACTTCCTCTCAAGCCTTCTTTGCAACTAAAACCACAAGGTGAACCAGAGTAAACGTCTTAGCTGATTGAAACAAATGCCGAGAGTCTTCCAGGAGCCATTGCTGTCGTTTTCTTCCTTGATGGTAGAAGGAGCAACAGAAGAGTTCAACAATGGCTGTACTGCTTTTTCAACCAATTAGTGTGTTTGCTTTTGAGGGAAACTCTACCTTCACTTGGGATTCTTCACAATCTTCTCCCTCAAAGTTGCTGCTGACCTTTTGCCACCAGTTGAGCAGAAATCTAAAACGATTAATATGTTTATTTAAACTGCAGACCGCTGATTGATACCTTGATTGATTGAGTCAGGGGCCAATTACATGAATCAAAAGATCAGTGTGTGTGTAAACACACATTACTGCTGAGCCTGTTCTTCCTTAAAAAGTTCAAGAAAGAATACAGGTAGAGTTGCCATGAACATTTGCAATCAATATCCTGTTGGCTTTCCATTGGCCCAACGTCAACCTCTGGTCCACAGGCAACCCTCCTAATGACCTGAGGTGACCTTTCTAATGGGCAAGGGCACTGAGGAATGGACAGAGCCATCAGTCCTCCATCATGGCAGAGAAAATAAAGAGGAAGGAAGTGACAACTTGGAAAGGGTTGATGCTTCCCATATGTCAGCGCTACTGCCGTTGTAATCATGGCATAGCCTGGAGACGTATACGGCAAGACAAACTTTAAAATAAACCAATCACTGGCATTATTCCCATGACGCCTATTAATATACACGAGGAAAAAACGATGAAAAAATGACGAGCAGAAGAGACAATTAGAGGGGATGTTTTACCCTGAGGGAACAGATCTGAGACATCATACCTACGAACATTAGCTCTGAGTTAACAGGAGGCACATATTCCCACATGCTGCTTAGAGTTTCTGTAGAGCGGCCTCATGAGGAAACTACTCACAGCCCTTGGAGCTGTAACACTGTTTTAAAACAACAGTATTCATATTTAAAGCATGTAGGAGGGTGGTCGAATAATGTTTATGATTGTGTCCCTTAGGCCAGATACAGACTTGCTTTTAACTACTTGTTCATTTGCACATCCTCAGAAATGAACACTATTCGTATATGAATATGAATGCAAAATCTGTAGCCAGGGGACAAGATTTTGCCATCTGAAGCATTTTGGTTTCCATTTGTAGTCTATTGTTTTCCGAGTAGAATTTACCAGTCACGTGAGTGGACTGGAAAGCAAAATAGGCTGAATGCATTGACAGAAATGCAATCTTGGAACCCATTGGCTATCATCTCTTGACGATATAGCCTTTCAGATAGCAAAAATGTTGCAGCTCAAATCTGGTCCACACCAGATACATTCATTCAGCACCATACTGCGTGCAGTAATTGCACTTGGGCAGGCCATACCATGGCCACATGTCAAGGGTAGCCGAATTACCCAGATAATGAGCCACAGTTCATTCTGGGGTGTCACATGATCTCTGATTGGCTAATCATCCTTGGGGTAGGTTGTGATGATAAAAGTGATTTGCGAGCTTGACTGTCACTCTACTCCCGCCACTCAACAATCATCTGAAACGACTTGGAGGTGGAGCTTGAACTTTGTGTCGGGTGTATGCTGAAGTCAAGATGTTTTGATGCACAAAAAGCCCCCGTCTATAATATGTGTTCTGTAAAACAAAAAAAAACGTGTGTGATCATTTTCCCAAAATTAGATTTGACAATTAACATTTCCAATGTGGCAACACTGTCACCAGAAACATTGGCCATCAACTCGAGAGGCTAAATCGTTGTCAGATAAGTAGGCACATCAGCAACGAGAACAATAACAGAATGTCTTGAAGATGACCTAATAGTCCGAGAACGTTATGACCATGCACCATGGCAGTGTGGACCAGTGATTTACAGGTCTGTACGATCTGAGCTCTCTGGCGGTCCCTCATGTGGGATCCCGCAAAATACAAAGGCATGTATGAGACCATTTATTGTCGTGACACCGCTAGTTGTTTATGCAAACATGTGGTGAAAAAGAAAATATATCTCCAGTGGAAGAAGTCACTGCTGTAACACATCAAATTAGAGAGGCAACCATCTTGTCAAACACGCCCAGAAGCATCTCCCTGAGTGACGAGGGGTTAACCATGCATGTAGATATCATCAAAGGAGGAATGCAACATCACCATTAGTTGGGTTTCCTCCAATTTCGCTCACGTCAGAAGAACCAGTTGTGGCGAGCGTGTTTTTCACAGCATCAATTCCTGCCCCAGTGAGCCAGAACAAGAAAAAATCCTGTTTAATAAAGGAACCACTTAGAGGACATGAGTGAGTTGATGTAGACAATTCATAACAAATCTACAAATACAGCATCCCTGACATGAGGACTTAATAGAAATGGGCTAAATTAGTTTTACATGTAATGCTGCTGCTGCATGGCTGCGCCGACCACATGGTGGTAGGAGAAGTCATTCTTCACTGTCAGAGATCCTCGCAGGCTTCCTTCCTGTAGTCGGAGCCCACTGAGCCATCTCAAATCAATTACAAATGATATGAGGCTGAACACACTTTGTATGGTTTAAACATTGTACTCATCTGTCTAGCTGGACAACAGGACCTGGCTCACACACTCGGTTATAACAGCGCTCGTTTCCTGGGACCCAGAAGCCATCAAACCTCACCTGTCTGCGGGCTGAGTGAGAGAAAATCACTGTTAGGCTGGACCTCGGGCTGTCAGTGTGGATTATACAGCCGGTGTGTCTGAGAGGCATCGGACAGGCCTCCACCCACCTCCTACTGACTGTTAATGCTTCTTGACCAGACGCGGTTTCTGACTCATCCCCCTGCCTGCCCCGAAAAAAACATCCTCACTGATCCTCTGGAGCCTTTTTATCCGTACAAATGCCGTTATCAATAATGCATTTTTATTGAATTTATAATCAGGTGCTTCATGGGAAAGCATAAAAATGAGAGATGCATAAAGGAGTCAGGGAAAATTTGAATTTAAAAAGGAAATATTCAGAACTTAATATCTTTAGATTGGAAGTGAGTTCCTGAAGTTCTCGATTAAAGCTGCACTGCTTGTTCCAGACCATATAACACAGTCTTCCTTTACCAGCTAGTTTTCAGAGAGGAGGAAGTGTGGATATTTTTAGATGTTGGACTGATATCTGTGTTGGCTTGAAAGATAAATCTGACAGTTCATCTTCTTGAAGTGGACAATGAGATTGTTGTTTTTTCACTTGTCGAGCTTTTTTGCTTATTTTGCTGTTTGTGAGATCAAGGATGAACTGTCAGTAACAACTTTCAGGCCAACAAGGTCCCCAGGCTTACTGACTCTCAAATACAACACTTTTTATCTGTTTTTTCAACTTTTGAGGAAAACATCTGTGTCTCTTTTTTTACTAGCTGCTCTTTACAGGTCCCTTATCTAAATCTGCTCTTTTCCCTTCGGTACTGGCAGTTTGTGGCTACAAAAGATTTCTAAATATTGCAAGGATCATGATGAACAAAATCAAGGTATTCAGGTGTTCATGAGGGTGGAATAAGGATAAAAAACCTGCAGCTTAATATGAAACTGAGATTACAGGTAACATTCAAATAACAAATACCTCAATAATTGTACAATATTTGAGTAAATACACTTAGTTACTTTCCACCAATGCTTGTTATAGATGGTGAAAACCTCTGTTGTGATCGTCACCAAGCTCTAAATGCTGATGGTCCATCAGTCCCACAGCAGAAACGATGGTACTGATCATCCCAGCAGACACAAGGATGTAAAAACAAAGTTCATGAATGGGGTGAGTGAGCCGGCTGCCAACATGAAATAAAAATGTCATCGCTGGCACGTGCACACAGCCTAACACCTGGGAGTTTCTCCTCCAAAAGAAGAATATGAGCAATAAATAAGTTCGTTGTGACTTCTGGTGCGTCTGGATTTTGTTGTGAATTACGGCGGTGAGCTGAGAAAGAGAGAGAGAGGGGCGATCCTGACGGCTTCATCTCAGGGTCAGCACACTCAGTGGAGCCCAGTAAACCGCCATTCCCACGGGGCCGGGAGTTTAATGACAGAAGTGGAAGAGACTCGGCTCCGCACCTGGACGCCATCCAGAATGACATCTCCCTCCTCTCTACGGCTCACTGTAAAGAAAAGGCTGTCCACGAACTGTACATGTGTGAGCCGATGATTTTACTGTACGCCAAGCCATCTGCGAGACCGAAAGCCTCCGTGAACCACGTGAACCGGCCTCCACTCGCGGTGACGCCAGGCGAAGCTTGATATCAACACTGTCAAACATCCGTGTGTGTGTGTGTGTTTGTTGTTGAAACCAAAGGTGACGGTTAGCGTGTAGGATGTTTATTCCGGCGACGCTGTGGGTATCCCGCTGCAAAAGCACACTTGTTTATGGAACTTGCACAAAGGTAGCATTGACAGCACTGACACAGCAAATTACAAAACACACTCGCACAAAGACCGACAAACGGACACGCACGTGCTGCACTGCTGTTGCTGTTTCTCATTAGCATGCTGCATCTATCGCGGTTGTCTCATCTCCGTTAAATGGGAATAAAACAAAGCTGAAAGAAACACAATTGTCCTGGGACAATTTAATCAATGTTTGTAAATGTGGACAAATCTCTCCCGGAGCTCAACGCTGACATGATTTACAGGCTGGAAGAGCTCCACTGACAATAAACTGGAGATTTGCTTTGTTGACTCGTGGAATGTTTTTGAGGTTTTTCTACCTAAACACCGCCTAATTAAACAGAAAATTCAACAATTTTCAAACCAAAATGTGTACGCACATTCCAGAAAATCACTGTCAAAATTCCCATCTAGGCACATCTGTGATATTAGCTGACATGCAGGGAGAATCTTTTTCTGGGATTAATGGGGGACATTAAGGATCCTCAGCAGGGGAGACTCACTCTTCTCCTGCTCGCTTCGCGGGGAGGTCAGATGTCAGGGGCCACCGCAAAAGGGCAGCCGCGGAGCTGGCTGAGATTCAGTCAATTTTCTTTAATGGATGGGTATGTCAGTGTTGACGGTAGCTTCACTTAGAGATTAGTCTGTGCCATCCATAAACGGTGACGTATAGACGGTGACACACGCCCAAGGAAGAGGAAAAAAGTGTGCTTTTATCCATGTGACATAAAACTTCAATTACAGCCTCTCAAGGGGATGATTTAGAGGTCATTTTCCTCAATAATTATGAGATAGTAAATTATAAAAATAACTTTGGAAGGGTGTATTTGACACAATTAACCCAAAGCAATAAAAAGTCTACACACTTGTGTTAAAGAGTAGATGAAAGCTCACGTGTGACCACCAGGGATAGAAACGCACTACAAGGAACTTGCTGGTTATGGAACAGCCTCGAGGTAACACTGCTGCTTCTGTATGACCTTCATAAAGAAACAAGACTGTCAGCAAGGACATTTCTATTATTTTTAAAAAGTCAGGGTGTACCAGTACGAAATGTGCTGTTTCAGAGGTAGAATTAAACTTTTTTCCCACCATAATTATCTACTCTGTCCTCAAACTGACCCCTCCTGTTGGCTTGCCTTTAATCACATATGTTGAAGAAAAAAATATCTTTTCATCTGAGCCCTAACAGAGTGATGCCGTCGAGGTTCACCGGTGATGTTTTTGACCACTAATTGCTCTACGGAGTGATTTGTTTTTCCAAGGATTGGTCTCTGTTCTGTTTGTCGAATGCCATTGGTTTCCCACAAGTCCCCCTGATCTACACCTCCATGACAAAACATTGAGGTGAACAATGCAGGTTTCAATATGTACGATATAGGATGGTGGTGGCTAGGCAGGTTCTCTCCCTCACCCCTATTGTCTCACAGTTTTCCCCTCCCTGGTGTTTCTCGTCTGTCCCCCGTTGGTCTCTGTTTCTGTTTCTCAACATCTCACATCTCTGTAGGCTCACCAACACACCTGCCGCCCATCCACACTCAACAGGCTGCAGTATTTAAGTATTTTAACCCTACGCCAAATCGTTCCAGGTACTAAGTGGTATGATGTATCGGCCTACTCACCAAGTAAGACATTTTGTGTCAACCTGATGCTTCCCTGTTGAGCTGTGCTTGAGGTTCATCTTCAGTCCTGCCGTGCTTCAGTACAGTAAACTGCCTTTGTCTGAACTCTTGTGTCTCTGTGCGTGAGCTCTACTTTTGGGTTCAGTATATCGACATTTTATTTCAAAACATTTGTATTTTGCTCAGCAACACTGACTGTAAAAAGAAACTCCACAGGGTATCTTTAATTTTAATGGGCTTGTCTGAAAGCTGTGAGTGAGTTATCAGTGCGTGAGTCAAAACCGTTGAGGTTCATTTGTCATCGCGGGTCGATGCTCGCTGATGTGATTTGCACAGCTCATTTAGCTGAGGGGTTGGTTTTTCTAATCACAAGGCCATGTTTGCACATTACAGATCCCTCGACTTTGATTTGATATTTTTGTTCCAACATCAGAAACACGCATCTGAGTCTGATCTGAACAGGTGTTATATTCGGGCACAAAGGCCTCGACTCATCTGGTATTCTCACTAAACTTTCCGACGCTTTTATTTTTAGTTCTTCGGACGGTTCCACGTGCATGTTCAGTCCATTAACACCCCTGCTCCTCCACCGCTGCGACCATCTCCTGTCCCATAACTCCCACTATGGAAACTCACCTGAGAAGGCCATTTCCCAAAGAGCACCACTCTATCGGTTAACTCACTCTGAAAACACCCTTTACAGCACTCGTATGAACTTTTATAGACTGTCACATGGCAGGGGTCAGTCTTTCACTGGGGTCATAGTTACTGAGGTCGTCCAAACTCTGTCACGTGTATTAGTCCCAGATGATTGAGATGATTGATAGATTATTCATCTCACAGGCTTCCCTTGGCGTAAGAACAAAAGCTGTCCAGCAAATTTTCCAGCCTTCAATTCTGTAAAAATCAGCTTTTTCTCTTTTTTTTTTATAGAGGAATAAAGTTTCATATCCTGCTCAGGAAATTCTCCGTCCAATGCAACATTGATGAAGTTAAAGTGTGAAATATTATTGAAGCTGTATCTTTAGTCTGTTCAGAGCACAGTAATATCGTTATTGAGAATGGGCTCATTTGTATTTTTGAATTATAAGGTTATGAATTATGAAGCTACGCCCGCTAAAGCATTTAGGGGTTCGCATTAGAGAAACTCAACCTGATGCTTAATGTGGAAAATGGATACATTTGTTCAACAATAATAAAATGTAGCTTCCAGTCCGCATTCATCCTGTTAAAATGCTGCTAAAAAAGCTGTTATGTGCTGTCTCTGTTCTGGCTCTGGTATAAAGTGGCTGTTAAAGAACCAGTAACTGTTGTAAGACCTTCATATGAGAAAGAGTCTTCAAACTGAGAAAACATGGCCGTAAAATGAACCTGAATTTGTGAGTGCGACTGAACAGTTGCTTCATCTTAACATTTTCAGTTTCAATTTAAAGCTGATGAAGGGTTGTCGTCGTTTTTACCTGACTTCCTGTCAATTTTGCAGTAAGCTAATCCCCTTTCTGCGCTCCAAGTGGAGCAGGGATACTAGCAAATGTAATTTCTCTTTTACTACATGAGCGTATCACCGCCCATGCATATTTATTTGTAACTCGCATTGACTACTTCAGCACTTGCAATAGATCTGCAACACCCTCCGTCATGGTGTTTTGTCCGTCGTCACCGTATGTTTCAGCAGTTCTCCAAGGTGTGTTTTACGGTAGAGAAGTTGTTGTTTCAATAATGTTATTCACGAGAAACTGCTATTGTTTTTTTAACTTGTGGGAAACGCGATGATTTGCAAGTATGTGCAGAATTCAAGATTCAGTTTCTGTCACCAATGAACAGCAGGTAGCAGATTAACTCGAGGAATGTTACAAAGGTTGAGCCACATTCAAAACACTCCACACATGACAATAAAAGTAAAAAAACTCATCACTTTAAAATGAAAGCTTTCCCCTCAGAACAATAGGCACAATAGGATGCCCAGGCGGCTGATTGTTAGCCTGTACAGAGCACTTATATCTTTAGACATCTTACTTTCCGAGGCTTTGGTTGAAATAGCTGCTGTCATTAAGACAGAGAGGCTCCTTCTCTGTGTGTCCCTGAGTATAATAAGAAACAGGATGGATCTGCACGACTACTGTTCTGAAAGTATACGCTATTCATCACACACGCAAAAAACACACAAGGAAAGTACATGCCGGCCCCCCGACAACATCTCCTGGGTTCGTGCATCACTCCAGTCAAGTTTTACCACCCAGACAGCGGCTTTCAGCTGGTGGGGGGGAGAGAGGAGAGGAGGGGCAGTGGGAGAAAATGAAGAAGGGAATGCATTCATCTTGTCCTCAAATGGAGATGTTATAACAAAGGGAGTAGCCTACTCACCCCAGGGATTTTAGGCATTAAAGGCAGAGAAAAGTGGATTGTGCACACTGTGTGCAGCCTCAAGTCATCGAGCATGCTGTGTTTTTTATGCTGCATGCTGCATATACGTGAGCTCATGATGCTGTTGCAGTTTTTTTGGATGCCTCAGCTGAAGGCATGCTGCTTTCAAGATGGAGCAGAACTTAATTGGATGTGACTACATATGAGGGGAATTGAGATGGATTGGGACGCGGATCAATACCAGTAAGTGACCGGCTGCGCTGCGCCGCTCCGATGGACCCCGCACTCTCTCTTTCTCTTCTTCTCTCGGCGTCCAGCTCTCACGTTCACCACAACGGCATAAAACCCACTGCTGGGTGTCTATACAAGCTCATTAGTGGCTGATAGGGAGGGAGGGGGTGTTGGGAGGTGGAGGGGGCAGAAGCCATTACAGGAACCACCTGCCCTCTCTACCCATCACACCACTCTGCCCCCCGGCTCCCACCCATCATACACTCTCTATACCAACCTCGATACCATCCACTTAAAAGCCCTCTCACTCTCTATATCAGAAATCCACTTTTATAAGATTAAAGCGAGGGAGGCAGACCAGACACCAGCATGGAGAGGATAGATGGTGGGGGGAAGGGGTGAGGGAGGGGAGGATGTGGGGTGGCTGGGTTCAGCGGAAGGGGGAGAATATGACCAGCGTAAGCCGAGAGTGGAGAGTAACCCAGTGGCTTTCGGTAGGGCAGCCCTGTCATCCGAAATGAGGGTGTGGGCAGAGAGTACGAATGATGGAGAAAACAAGAGGGACAGAGGAGTGATTCAACCGTCTAAATGAAATCTTTATGAGGGCCATGATGTGCCGCGGAGGCTCCTCAAGACGTGTGATGTCCGTCCACGACTTTATCCGCGGAGGGATGAAACCGCCCGAGGGGTGTCTCAGCTCAGAGGGGAATGTGAGACACGCTGTGTGCCATGAGTGGAATGATGGAGTTAAGAACCGAGCACATGGTCTAAGCATATGGTCAACACATTTTAGAGCTGACCATGAAACAGTCCTTTAAAAAAAGAAGATGAGAACACTACGAACATTAAAAACAAAGTGACTATGAATGATCCAATCCAGTTTGAATTTGCACTGTTGGGTCATGCAAACAGTGATGACTGCAGAGTGATGCATTACTCATATCTGATATAAATTCAGATAATTAACAGTGACGGCTTGATCAAAGATAATAGAAAGCCAATGCGTAAATGTAACATCATATGGCCGACATATGACTTGAATAAACTAAGCGGCGGACGTCAGGTGAAGAGGTATGAAAGTTGAGATTAATTCAGCATGTTGCTGCCAAGGTTAAAGGTTCCCCTGTGGAGTTTTTGACCTCGAGTAGTTCCCTGTTCTGTTTATCTCATGCTTGTCAAGTGCCAGCAAGCTAGTCAATATAAATGTAAGCAATAACAGATCTGAGATACCTTAAAAAAAATTGTAGATATTTTAGGAAGAAATGCAATCAACGCGTTTGTTAGAGCTTGACAATACACAGCGGATTTTTCATGAACTGAATATAAACATTACTTTTGTTTGTTTACGAGGGCGACTTCAACGGTTCCGACTTTCCCATCTGCTCGGTGGACTTTTCTCATCGGTCAGCAACATTAGCCCACAGCTCCGGGGAAAAAGGGAAAAAAACAGTTCCCACCCATTTTCCAACCCTTCCTCATGGGAAAAGATCAATGCCATCTCAGTATTGTTCATAATCCCCTTACAAGAAGACTGTTTAGATGGGAACACAGATGTGGCTTGACTAACTAATGAGTAGCACACAGAGACTAACCCGCAGTACACTGGGATGCACAGTAAATATACAACAAGCCTTTAGTGTCTCTTCCCCAAACACTATCTGTTCCTCAGCATCTGAGTGGGTTTAACATGTTGGGAGAAGAGATTTAGAACAGCTGCGACTGTTTCGCAAGCCTCTTTAAAGACGACTGTGGTTAAATAATGGACGGTATTCAGGAGCAGGGAGCTATGGACATGTACTGTATTTACACAAAATCAGAAAAAGTTAGTTTCTCATCAGAAAACATGCATGTTTTCTATTTAAATTGCACATTCCTACCTTCCAGTGCAGGGAGCATTTGCTGTATTTGATCAATCTCTCCACCTACACTTACCCTCACACGTAAATATGTGCTTGTGTTCCAAATGATGGTCTTAACACCAGCGTGCTGTTTTTGATCTATTCTTATTTGTATTCAGTTTTTTCTTCATGCGTGCATAATTTATCTAACACATGCTGCTGTGATGTTCCAACTGGAGAGGATTAAAATGCCGCTTTGCATCATGGCATGAAAACTATTGTTGAAACTTTTTAAAAGCTTTAAATGGTTAAGATGTCCCAGCTTAGAAATCATTTGATGCCAAACGCCTGAAGCATTCACTCGTCTAACACATTTTAAACTTCTGACTTCCTCTGCACAATAAAGCACATCATTCTCTGACAAAAGGCATCTTTCTTGCGGTTGAATCATCGCTTGCATTCTTGTCACCCATGTCACGGTCTTTGTGTGCTGGAACCTTTGCATTGTCTGCTTCTGAATCATTTTATGCAATGTGTAAATGCACACCATGTCTGCCAAATTGGAATATGTCCACAGTGAAACATTGTGATGGATGATGAAATTGTTGTTGTTGTTGTTGTTCTTGGGCAATTGCTCATTAGTTAACTAACTGTAACTGTCTCCACTGTTCCCACCAAAATACAGTCTTGAACAGTGGTCTCTGGCTTGGTAGCCGTCTCACCTAGCTGCCGCTCTTCTCTTCTCCCACTGACATGACAGGCAGGTCATATACATGCAATCTAAAACTGATATGATACTTATTGTAGGAATGTTGACATGATCCATATGAAATCTATAAAATTTGTCACGTCTGTGGTTTTCAGAAACGTAAAAATGCCAACATTTTATTCTGGTAACTAGGGTGTGCTAGTGGCAGTCGGTCAACCACCGCTGATGAGTCTCTAGAAAAGGAGCTCACTGCTATTAGAAGACAATCTTGTAATAATATATTGTTCAGAATAGGATCCTGATTTTAGAAAATAACTGGATACAAATGGTAAAGGTGTGAGGTTTAAGATGAGAGAGCTTTTATCCCTTTGTAGCCAAAGTAATTTAGTCTGATAAGTCAAATTTGGGGTGTAAAAATACATCCATTATACGTGCAGAGAGTGTACGGTCTCTACCAATGTCCTGACATTAAACAGCTGATCAGGCTCTCGTTCTCGTGTCCTTTCATCCTCAACCACAGGACCACAGGCGGGGAGCCGAGAGGTAACAATAACATAAGAGCCCAGAGATAAAGCAGCCTAATTTTCACGGCTGCCCAGGTTGGGTGAGATGGACAGTGCCAAGGTGCAGGCAGTGCCAGTGCCACACTGTGATGAATGGGTCCTGCGGTGCGTCGTGACTCACTCTGCCTCAGGCGGGCACTGTGCCCACCCCCACTCCTCCACTCTTGGGTGCTTTTCCTCCTCTCTCCTGCAGCAGATGAGTCAGAGAGGCTGTTACAGTAGGAGATGGCTGAGTAAGAAGAGGGAATTAATAAAATAAAAGAATGAGAAGCCTGCCATTAGGGACCCTCCCCGGCACGCACTGATGGCACACTTGATTTAATTTTCAGTTTTTAATTTAAGAAGGGACACTACGCTTTATATCTCTTTTTTCTCTACTTGGCAGTCAACGTTTTTGAGCTTTCCAGGGCGTACTAATTGTTTTAAGCGCTTCCTGGGCAGGTGTCAGCCGTGGCGGCCTCGCTGCGGAGGGAAAAAAGGAAGGGGAGTGGGCACAGGCTTGTCTCCCATGTTCAGGAAAATGGGCCGAGTATGTG
>OMLP01013375.1:7417-20467 GCA_900302685.1 Spondyliosoma cantharus | reverse complement strand
CCGCCCACAGACACACGACACACACGCACGCACAAACGCACACACACACACACACACACACACACACACACACACACACACACACACACACACACGCACACACACACACACATACACCTCTCTGTTCTTCCCTCCCTTGGGTTTCAGCATGCTTCATTTATTGTGGCGCCCCGCACCTGTATTTGTTTTTTAAGCAGGTAGCGTATTGTTTTACGGCTGTGTGAAGCTGTTTCCATCCGCGGTTGGCAAAGTGACGCCTGCCATGTCATTAGATCGTGCTTTTAACCCCTCATCACATATACTCACGTTCAGTAATCTCAGCTTGTCACCCTCAGCCGCTCGACTGGAGCCGTGGCTTAGCGGAGATCGAGTATATCTGTGGTAATGGGATTGAGCTCATGATGGTAAATCCAGTCACATCAATGGTATTTCCTCCTTTTAATTTTCTATCAACATGTCTCTCTCTGTTTGATTAGACCGTCACTGGCAAAAATACCATTTGGTTTGTAAAAGTTTTTTTTCCCAGCGGATAACATCTGCCACTGAAGGCTAGACTCCAAAATGTGTTTCTGCTTTGTAAGTCTTATTTAAAAAGTCAACGCAGATTACCTCAGTAAAAATACATTTTGTTTTTGGAAATAGGATTTCTTCCATAGCTAGATGAGAAGACCGATAGCAATCTTAAATCTTTTCATTCAGTGCACAGCTAGCATGGCTTAGTCCAAAGATAACCACAATCCACCTCCCAGATCCTCTAAAGCTCACTGATTAACACATTATATTGTATTTATTTTAGGTTTTTTTCTTTAAACTAATTTTGTAGAGATTAAAGGTCCGGAGATTAAAGGTCCATTTTGTTTTTTGACTTGATGTCTGGGAGTGCCATCATGGGTGTACAGTGTTGAGCACTAACATAGAGGAGGTGTGACTGCCAATCAGAACTCCTTTGGGTCTGCTTGTGAGGAAGTCTGATATCCAGTTGGAGAGTGTGATACTGAAGCCCAGATTGTTACGTTTTCAATCAGCTTCATGGGTTGTGTTAACTGAAGTCAACAAACAGCATCCTAATGTAGCTGTTGTTATTTTCAAGGTGTGTGAAGACTGAGTGGAGGGCAGTGGATATGGCGTCCTCTCTGTTAGTGTATAATCACCTGAAACTAACAACTGCTACGTAACACGAGTGAGCTTTAGAGGGGCTAGCACAGTATATGATTTTTGTTACCTTTGGACAGAGCCAGGCTAGCTGTTCATCTTGTGTCCTATCTTTAACCAAAGTCCTTTCAGGCAAGTCTCACCACTCAGCGGCTGTCTTGGCAACACCCTTGGGCCGATATTTTGGGCTAACAAGTGCAGGCCTCATAGCTAAATGAATGGGAGAGGAAACATTAGTTTCAGTCACTGGTCAAATCTAACAAAAAACGCTTAAAAAGTTTGGTGTAAGCAGACATTGGGCAGGACATGTGAGCAATGGTCATCTTTGGCGTTAAAGATGTTTCTATTCAAAGTGGTTTGTCCCCACTTTTATAATGTGTCAGGCTAAGCTAATCGTTTCTAAGCTCCACTTTCATATTGAATGGACAGATATGCGACTGAGGCAATCTTCTTATCTAAATTGTGGAAAAAAACAACCAGATAAGTGTATTTTGCCCAAAATGTAATATGAAGCAAATCATTAAACAGGTTGTTGGTTTGCAGTCGGATCTAGGACACTGATCTCATTCCTCCATTCTTCGTAGCATTTCTTCAGAATTTTGAGGCTTTCAAGACACATATTGTTGAGGATTCCCTTTCTCTGTCTAATCCTCTGTTTACATCTGGTCTCTCTCCCCCCTGCTTCATATCTCCCCCTCCATCCCTCTTCCATCCTGTGTATTGACTCCCTGTATAGTCTGTCTGTTTACCAGGAAAGTAAACAGTGGAATGAATGTTCGGGTCACTGTCAGGGTCACTTTCTCTGCATCCTTTCCTCTCCTCCCACCATCCATCCTGTGCTCCCTCTGGCCCCCTCGCCCCCGTCCTTCCCCTGCCCCCTGATTATGTGCTGGTAATGAGAGGTCTAGACATGCTTGATCAGGATTAAGGCCCGGCAAGGCAGGCAGGGAGAGCGAGGTCAAGCAGGAGAGGCGGCTTTAGCTTGGACACACACACCCCTGTGGGCCTGGGATGGGCACCAAAAGGCCCAGCCAGAGGTTTTTCAGGAACGTTTAAGGGTCATGGAGAGGGAGAGGCATCAGGAGATAGAGGGGATAAACAAATGTGGCCGTCATGGAAGTCCTACTTTCTGCAGGCTCGCTGTTTACTGATGCTTCACTGGTGCACAAATATTAGGAAAACAGAGACTTGTATTGCTGTACTGGGAGAAATTGACTTTTTATTGCACTTCCAGTCAACAGACATGGATGCAATAGTTGTGTTTAGACCCTCACCAACTACTGTTTCTCATTGCCTCTCTTCATTTTCTATTGATTTACTTCTTTCTTTATTCAAAATCATTCTTTCTCGATCGTTTTAATTGTTGTTGTTGTAAGACTCTTCTGTGTGTCGTACATTTTTTTCATCTGACATATGCTCTTTATTACAAATGTGTAATTTTCGGTATCACACTTTTAATAGGAAAGTTGTGTTTTACAAGTTTTTAGTTGTTAAAAGCAAAATAAAAAAGTGTCTGAAGGTCATTTTTTGAAGTTCCACAATAAACTGTAGTTCAGTGACCATCAATTAGTAATAAATGCAAATCTGTTTTAACTTGGCAAGATTACATAACTGCTTGACCACCAGTAACTCCAAAACGTGATGCCATTTCCTTCCAGACCAGTTGGCAGAATATAATGTTCTTCTTCTGCAACCCTGGATCCATTTAAATCAGTACGTGTCATATGTATGGTCAACATTTCTACAATACGTGTCATTTCACATTCACATTACATGTAAAGTATATGAGCTGACTTTCATGTCAGGAGGTGGAGGGGGACAGTTGCATGGCAGCTAAGCCAGAGACCAGTGTTGGAGACGGCCTTTTTCAACATTCGTAAGCGTGAAACCCCTGGATATTGGACATTACACAGCCGTGTTTGTGACAACAGAACCAGGTACGCCAAAATATGATGTTTCCCTAACCCCAAGCACGTGTTCCTGTGCCTAAACCTAACCTGTCACAACTAACCCTAACCCTAACTAAATAAACGTAAAGTTGCAACATAAAAATCATGTAATGTTTCACCATGTCTTTTTAGGAAAAAGACTCCCGCACACTAAGTTTATTGACAGCAATGTTTCAGTACTTTGACCTTCGTCTGGTTATCTTTAAATCTTCATATCTTTTTAGAAATGTACATTGCCAACATTTATTCCTGTGACTCGGTTGTTTCTTCCAGCTTCCCACCTCAGATGGTGTTTTTTTTGTGATGAATGGCCACGTCTCTGTGGGTTCATGTGTGCCCTGTGGTGTTTTATTAGCCACTATGGTGACAGAGAGGCGGGTGACATGCAGCAAGGGCACTTGTCTCGATCGTTTAAGTACACTGTTATTCTTTGACCTCTCAATCATACTGTTTGTTTGCACTCCTTACTGATTCTAGGCTGATGTTGCGATAGAAACAACTTGATTAGCCACTGTGAAAATGTCTTTGTGTGGATCAGCATGGGTTTGTGTGAGCTGGCCATGGAAGCAAGCGTGACTCTAATTCTGAGAAATTGTAATGTCATTTTTTTAATGTTATTTTATTGCTTTGTAAGACAGTTTAGGCAGTTTTCATAACCGTTCATTATCTAATTCCACGATATTACTGTAAGTGCTTCCCTCACACACAACGCATCCGGGTTTGACTTCCCCACCTGTTTCGTTTTAGAATGAGTGATGGGACCCACTCAAATCGAGCCTACATGGGGATGTTGCGGTTATGTAGAAACTTGTTTTTGCTCTTTAACATTTGGGCTTTCTGTAGGAGGAGAGGCATGTGACGGTGAGTGGCAGCAGGGTGCAAGTTCTTTTTCTGCAGTAAAAGATGCCGACACCGGTGCCTAAATGTCAAGATGAATTTAAAGGTCCAGTTTGTAGGAAAGCGGATTCTCATTCCCAACTCGTCACATGCCGACGCTTTGGGTTGGTAAGTCGGGTTGTCCACCAACCTAAAGCGTCAGCATTTGAGGAGACTTTCTTTCTTAGAAATTGGACCTATAAAGGCTACATGATCTCATTTTCAATATGCAGACAGGTGTTTATGTGCAAATCCAATATGTACAGTGGTTTTAAGTGTCCCTTCACAGCACTAAGGTTGTAGAATCGACTCAAGGTCTTTCTTTCAAGGGCCTTAGAGTGGTACTTTCTCCCAGTGTCTGCACATTTCTCCCACAGGCTAAAGAAATTGTGCAGGTTTGCTTCATTTGCAACATTAAACTGCCTGTAGCTACAGACGATTGTCCATTTATATATCAGCCCTGTGTCCTGTCCAGGCTGTACCCACTGCGTAAAAATAGGTAAATGGAAATGTACCTAACAAGCAGGACAAGCCATCCCTCCAGCAGGTGATCACGTTGAGGCAAACCTTAAAATAACACCAATTACATTTCAAATAAATTATTAATTCCTGCTTTTTTTTTCTTAAAAGAAAATGAAATAAATTAAGCTTCTGTGACTTTTGGGACACCTTCATCTGCTTTTCATTTGCATTGTATTTGAACCACGGCCTTGACATTTTAACCATTCCATCTGTGTTTATTGACTCTCCCCTTCTCAGGTGCATGCTAATGCACACGAGTGTGTCTGAGGTGCAGGACACCAGCTGTTGACATAGGTGGCTGTCAGTCCACTGGGAGTTCTCCCCTTCAGAGGAGATGACACACCGCCAGCATCCAGTTCCCATCCCTCAGAGCTCCCAGATGGATCTGATTTATGGTCAGCCCTAAACATCCAGGAGAGGACAGGGATCCTGACACTGGGGAAGTCTGAGCCGTGACAGGATCCCTCAGTGAAAATATATAGACTGACTGTGAAAATAGCTTCCAGCAAGAGGATAATTCTGAATTTGACCCTCATCACCTTTTTCTTGGACTGCTATTGTCCAGAGAGGGATCAACCCTCCTTCTATTGGACGATGCCATGGATAGTGTAGGTGACCTTGAGCAAGCACTGCGGGTCCAACCCATTTTTGGAAAAGTTAACGAACTACTTTAGAGTGGAATCACTGAGGCACATCAGACACAGAGCAAAAAGTGAAGGTCAGCTGAAGGGATTTCTTTTTTTTTATTTTATTTTTATGGCTTTATTGATAGGACAGCTTCAGAGCTGACAGGAAACAGGACGAGAGAGGGGGGGTGACACGCAGCAAAAGGCCCGAGGCTGGGACTCGAACCTGGGAACCTCAACAAAGCCTCTGTACATGGGACGCACACTCTACCAACTGAGCTAATGGGCACCCCAACTGAATGGATTTCTGATATTTCACTTTTACTACGACACATAAATTACACAGAAAACCACAAGTCTGTGAAATACATTTGCATTACTGCCCTCGCTGACAGAACTCAATATCCCAAATAGGAAAGAGGAGTTCAAAAGTAGTTGTTTTTGTTGTGACCTGGGCTTTGGGTTTTGAGAAGGTGAAGATAGTTTTGAGCAGATACTGCTGTGGAGGACATGTCAGTTTCACACATTCCCCACATTTTCAGTTTATGGCTGTTAAATGTACAGTGTGAAAGTTTGTCAGACTGTCATTGATATTTTTGCCAAACAGTTGACATGTGAGAAGAGTTTCAGTGTTGAACTTGATGGTGCAGCTTACAGCGGGGCAGATAGATGATTTTGGATAGGAAATAGATCAAGTTGTTAGGCTTGTTCATAGAAAAGAAATTACACAAAAGCCATCGTTTCACCACAAGAATTTTCCTCAGGGACTCCATGAACCTTTGAAGTGAATCAGGGTTTTTACTAACTAAATCAAGGAAAGGATTTTACGCCCAAATGTCCCTGCTCAAGGGTAAGTTCCACCCAAAAAGTACAGGAACATTTGCAGTGGGGATTTCAGCGCTGAACATCTGTGATTGGTCGTAGTACTCGCAGGATTTTATTTTAGCACATGCTTTTAATAATCTGACGCCTCGAACCAATTTGGAGTTCACTGTTGGTCCATCAGTTGCATCTTTCTTCTGTAATTACATGTTGATGTGTCGAGGCACAAACAACAAAACATCTCATGAGAAAGTCATGAAAAAATGGGCAAAAACTGTTGAAACTTTTCCATACGTCAGCGGACTAATGTGCATAATCTTTGCAGGTCTCCAGACTGAGTTGAAAAAACAGACAGCGAAGGGATTTAATACCTCGAAAAACAGTTATTGGCACTAAAAGTTCCAGATTCTTTGGGTTTAAAACGCTGCTAAAGTCTTGCCCGTATGTTGCCATCCAACAAGTTGCTTCTGAGGACTGAAAATGTCCATCACTAAGCTATATCATGACAACATGTCAACATGTTACAGTGCCGCTCGGGCCACAATTTTCTGTCTGAACCCGACCAAGTCTGAGAGAATAGTAATCGAGCCGGACCCAAACTCAACAGGTGTTCTGTTTTTTGTTTTTTTTTTATGTTTAGAACCCAACTCGAGCCCGATGTAGTGTAAGTTGAAGCACTGAGTGTTTGTTTCCCTGTCATGCTGTCATTACCGTGGTAGCATTTAGCCTTTTTACCCTGATTAGACATGTACAGATGTGTAGATGACCGCTAAAAGACATTGTTCAGCTCACATAGATATACAATTGTATTTGGCGGGGTGGCTATCCATGTTCTAGTGTGCATGTTATGCTGGTTTCATACCTTCCTTGTACTTTTTTTTAACTGCAGAAAATTAAATCCTCACATTATATAAGTGCCTTGGTCCATATTCGGATTTACAAAACCTGTGGGACGTTTGTTTCTAGGCCTTGGTTATGTGGGTGGGTGGGTAATGTGAGTCAAAAATCACTGAAACAAAAATAAAACTAAATCAACAATCAGATTTGTTTTTTTTTGTCATACATTACCTGCAGCATTAATGTAACTCCAGCTGTCACACCGCGGCAGAAAACTTGTATCAGACATCCAGATAATGAGCGTAATTAGCGAGTAGTTTTTGCAGCTGAATATCTTGGCTGATGTGTAAATGGATGTGTTGGCTCACACACACGCACCCCTGTGACAGACTCAAATTGTTGAAAAAAAAACCCATATTCACGCTTCATTCCCATTCACAGCTCTTTTCACACACACACACACACACACACACACGGGCGCAGAGTAGGCACACACACTGGGACTCTGGGACACTGAGGGAATGATAACAAAGACATGTTAATGTGTGCTAATGATGTCGTTATCTCCTGACGAGTGCAAATGGAGCGAGAGATTAACACTGATACAACGGGGAGTGAGGTGTGGGTTCACTGACACGTGTGTGTGTGTTTTCTGTGTTGGAGGAGGTCGATGTGTCTACTGTATGGACGGTTGTTGAGACAGTTGTGTGTGCATGTGTCACTCCTGGCTTTCACCAAATCCCGCTTCCCCTCGAACTTTGACCTCCTCCGCCTGCTGAGCATCCCACAGGAAGAAGCACTGACCCCGGAGGAGCGGGTGAGTGCGTGTGCGTTTGCGTGTCCCGCTTCCAAAATGAGCTGAACCCGTTTTTTTTGTTGTTGGTGTTTTCCTCTGGACAGCACTGCGCTCCATCTGACTTTTTCGGCTGAGTAAAAACATGAGCGCGTCACAAGTTGTCCTGCTCATGTCACAAGCTCACTTACATCCATTGACTCCACGCCGTGTCATTTAATTGCCACTACAGCCGTGCAGGCTGAAGAGCCCGCTCGCTTTTATCATTTGGCCGTGCAGCCACATGCTTTCACAGGCTTGCATCATGAACACCCACACATGCAGGCCTACACTCACTCTTCTTCAAATGAAATTTCTCCCTTGCCGATGCTGAGTGTCTTAAAGGAACACGACAGGATTTAGGAAATTGCGTCATGAGTCAATTTACCTTTGAAAGGGTTGAGGCAGAGTACAACATGAGTTCCTTGTAAAGTATACCTGGGGCCACCAATGTGCCAAGTGCCTAATACTATATTTGAACCAGAGTTAGTGCAATGGGAGCTTGTTTTTTTATTTCTTCTCTGGTGTGTCAGGTCAGACGACATGGTTTCAACTGAGCTCTACTTCATATATAGTGTCCAAGATGGTATTTGTCTGTTTTGGGCATCATAGTAAATTAAGCTGTATTTTCAGTGAAAGACATGGTTCACCCTTCAGTGTAAAGAAGGGTAAATATGATGGTGATGATTTTTTCAATTGAGTCACAAAAGGGAACAGTAAAAGTCAGCGGATCATGTCCCTCGTCTGACTACACTCAGAAGATCAATACATTTGTTTTAAAACTAGAATAACTGCCTCGCGTGGACATGAAATGTCATCACTTTCCCCCATCTTATACTTCTAGACATTTGCGTCAAATATTTTTGTCATTATCACAGAAATTGTTGAGGAATGGACATAAATGTTATTTTGAGAGGTCACAGTAACTTTGACCTTTGACCTCCAAAACCGAATCAGTTCATCCTTAAGTTCAAGTGGACATTTGTGCCAAATTTGAAGAAATTCCTTCAATATTTTTCTGAGATTTCGCCTTCAAGAGACTTGGGATGCCATGAGGTCACAGCGACCTTGACCTCAGACCACCAAAATCTAATCACTTCATCCTTGAGTCGCAGTGGGCATTTGTGCCAAATTTGAATTTGAATTCAATAAAGTCATTTCTGAAATATCACAGACCACCTGAAGGCACGGCTACCGCTGGCTTGGAGGCACTAAGAGTCTTTATCAACGACGTACTGAATTAGAAACATGAGCCGATGATGGAAATAGCAATGGAGCGAGACATCTTCCTTTTTTCTATCTCATCTCTGTTAAGACTTGCAAATGCACATGGATGGGGCAGCCAGCATGGATCAGCTACTGATATCAAGGCCAATGACACATGTCACAGTGGTTACGCTTTCATATTTTTTTAATTTCAGTCTCTCTTTCAAATTCAACGCAGACTGAATGTTGTTCGTTTGGGTGTAAAAGAGTTTTGTAAAAGTGTTATTTTCAACGATGTTAATATCTCTGTGTCCCAGTAGGACACTTTAATGCTTCAGTGCCACCTCCCGAATAGCCAGCTGCATTAGGCACTACACTGTTTTTTTCATAGCAGACGATTTGGCATGTCATCAATCAAGGAACCATTTATTCGTGATTTCACCACACAGGGTAGAAAAAGAGCAGGTGTTATGAAAAACATTCGCTGCAACTGCACTCAGTTTAGGTGAGCCAGTTCTAAGGTCCTTGTTTTGTGCATACTGGCTCACTGGCACACAGCTCACTGGGACCATTAAGGGAACCAAGCCATTGTTAATGAAATGCTCTGCTATGACAGGCCTGCTGTGAAAAAGGCCTATTGTGGCTGAATGCTGTCAGACATGACTCTGCTCTGGCACCGGAGGAACCGCCACATTTAGCTAGTTCGGGGTAAATTTTGTGCAAAGTGATGGTTTTGTAAATGTTTTGCTGAAGGTTACAATTAATCTTGTTTTAATAGTGAGCAAATGGCTGTTTTTCAAAGTGAAGCACGTCCTAACTTTCACTTTTCATCAACATTTATCCCTTTTTCTAGATTCCTTTTGACCCACAAAACAAATCAGTGCTTATTGGGAGTGTACTGATTCTGTTATCATTCATCATGAGTATGGCAACCAGGTGTGCCAGACTGAGCACACCATTGGCTCAAGGCTATTTTGGTGGCAGAAATGCCCCAGTAAACCTGGTAGATCTTCCATTTGGACCTGGCCCACAAATCCCAGTTTGTTACCATTTGGGTGTGATGTTATAGGTATGGTCATCATGGTGACCAGTAATAAAAACACAGTACTAACCAAGTTCATCTATGAGGCTTGCGTATGTGGCAAGAATACAAAAAAAATGTCTGATGGGGCAACCCACCTAAAGTCACGTGATTATACTGATCTTAAATACACCCTAAGGTTTAGCCCAGATCTGGCCCACACCATATACATTAATCTGACACACATACTGCATGGAATGATGGCACTTGGGCGGTCCACTCCTGTTCTGATCTGAGCCACCAGCAAGCAATAGCATGGCTAGTTGTCAGCCAAGAGTGAACCGCATTAACCAGAACTGGCCAAAGTCTGGGCCACAGTTTGTTCTATACTGGTGGGCTGGATCTGCCTGAACTTGGGCCAGTCAATAAATCAGAACTGGTTTATTCGGTTTGCGCTTGCCTGACATCTGTTCATACTATGGCCTGCTCGTAACAGCCAACATATCCTCATACCTATAATATTGCAAAGGTTGACTGCAAGTGACTCCCCAAAATGTCATATGTCACCATTCCCAAAAAAAGATGATCGTTGCAGCGTACCAGCGACAGACACCTTCATGGTTCACTATCAGTTTGGTCAAGTTCAGGCAAGAAATCTTCTTGGTTAGGTTTAGGAAAACATTGTAGTTAGGGTTAAAATACTTATGTTATCTATATGACTTGAGTTATGTTATGTACGTAATGCTAGTTTTCTATCTTCATAAGTTATTGAAACTCAGCGTTAGGGTTAGAACTCACCGCTGACTTTTGTTTTCACACTGGGCATAAACAGCAGTCTCCTGCGTGAATGTCCTGTTCATGTTTAACCCAACCATCCATCCACGACTTCCTCATATGTGGGCTTTGTCACCATTCTTCACCTGACTTCCTCCTTTGCTGCTTTAATAATTGCTGCGGCCACGAGAGGTCGCCGCCTAAGAGGAAACTCAAATATGGGTCGTAATAAGCTGCTTTCACAGTCGATCTTGATGGTTGCTTTTCTAATGACGACAACCGAGAAAGACTGTAAAATTAAATATCAGCATTAGTCCGAAATTAACTTTTTAATTACGCGCACGCAACATAAAACATTGAATGAATAGTTTTTTTTTAATTTGCCCAGTGAATGTGTAAATTACACATTATACTCTCTTGAAATTCCACTTCAAGAGAGACTTACTGTTCTCTGCAAACAATATGTGCATATATTGGTATCGGCAGCTGCAATCGGCCAAAATGAGAAGAAAAATATCTGATATTGGCAAAAATCCAGTATCACCGATGCTGTAGTTATGCACACACACCATTTCCAGTGAAGTTAAGGGTGGTTACGTCACTTCTGGCCAATCAAAAGTAAAATCACTGTTGGCGTCTGTGCAACCTGTTTTTTTTCTCACCCTTTCTGACTCCCCAGATATCTGAAATTACCTTGCTAGGTAGAATATCATCAGAAACGGCTAGAAATCCTGGCCTAAACTATTGAAATAAGACCCCAATTGTAGAAAAGATTGTATGTGTGTCATTGCAAGCGGACCCAAATAATGGACTGTGGCAGGAGTTCACTCATGTTTCCACAGGAGGTGACTGCTGTTGGCTGCTTGTTCATTCGGGAACAGCTGAATCACGGTACAATGGATGAACACATCGTCGCTCACCTGAAAACTGTTCCAAAAATAAACCCTCAGTACATCAGCTGTTTTGACTTGTTATCATTTAACAGCTCAGTTGACCAGCAAGACACCCCACCATCAAAAGAAAAAAAAGCGGTTGTATTTCACCACTGATGAGGCAGCAGAATATAAATCATGGCCGCTCATTTTCCCCCCACTGCTCTCCGAGAGCTGTCAGGGCCGTCACTCCACCCTGATGTCTATATTTTCCTCCACGTTCTTTTCCCACCCTCTTCGCTTCGTTCTGCCTGATGAATTTCCAGTCTGTCAGAGCCTCTATCTCCACTCTCCTTCTCTTCTTCCTCCCTCGCTCCTGCTCTTTCTCTATCATTTATGGCCTATTCCTGTGCTGCTACCCAGGCTTTGGCAAAGGGTTGGTTGGTTGGTTGGTTGGCCGGGAGTGGGGGGATGGGCGATGCTTGGTTTGCACGTTTTCAAGCAAACTGAAATATTCATGTATGTGTGCCTGTGTCGCTGTGTGCGAGCGCCTTCACGTGTACCCCTCCTCGGTCTTTGTATACGTCAGTGTGTCTCTTCATGTCAGTAGTATGAAGCGGACAGCTGCTTGTAAAGAGCCCTGCATGTTGATACGTGTGCTTTTGTGCGCGGGCGAGCGTGCACTTGCGTTTTATTCTCTTTATTTTTTTTTTGCCAGGTGATGCGTGAAGCCCTGTCGTTTGATTTAGCTCCCAAAATAAGACTCTGCACATCAATTACCCATGAACCGCTCTGCAGGCGCTCACACGAGCGACCGAGGAGGAGGAATTAGCAGAACATGCTTCTCCTATTCGGCGTAATCATATTCAGTGCACTCAGGTTAAAAATATCCACTTTTTTGGCCTCATGTTCGGTCTTAAAAGCTGAATTTAAAAGCAGCAATTGAATTATTTTCTTGAGGCATGCGCCTGTGTGCGCAAACAAGACGAGCTTCAATCCTTTTTGGGACTTTTCTCCTCAAGAAAAATGCAGTTTTCAGAGTCTAGACTGAATAATGTCTTCTAAGATGATTATTTTTGCATTCAATCAGTGCTTTTTATATCCGAACACAATCACATTCACTCAATCATTCCAGTCTATTGTTGTCTGCAGAAAACCGAGCATTTACAGTCATCGGCGCCCTTTTATTGTCTCTCCGTGACCCACATGGCTTTCCAGAGAGCTGTCAACCGTGAGTTCACTCTCTTCTCCTCTATCTTTCACCCTCAAAGGTTCAAACACCAGCTGATCCCCCTTTTCTTCATCTGTCTCTGTCCCTTTTTCCTGCGCCCCAGCCTCTCTTCCTCTCCAACTCATACCAACGTGCACACACACACAAAAAAAACACAAATTGACACGCACGCCCCCCAATTTCCCAGCCGTCTCTCTCCTCTCTGTTTCCCTCGACCTCCCACCACTCTACTCTCTGCCCTTCCAACCCCCTCTCTCATCCCCTTCCCCATTCCTCTCCCTCCCCCCCGTCGCTGAGTCGACCGGAGGCAGCAGCCGGTACATGTATAGC
>OMLP01013374.1:30517-45707 GCA_900302685.1 Spondyliosoma cantharus | reverse complement strand
AAAACACAGGGAACAAGGTCGAAAACTAGAACAACAAAACAAAAGCAAAGTAGCAAATTAAAGCGCCTGACAAGGAGCAAAACAGAGGACAAAGTTCAAATCAAAAAAGGCAAAGTTCAACCAAAGAAGCAAAAATGCAAAAAAAACAAAAACATGAAACACAAACCTGTGACATGAGCAGGGGCAGGGCAGGGCAAGGCAAGGCAAGGCAAGGCAAGGCAAGGCAAGGAGAGGCAAGGAGAGGCAAGGCAGTGACAAGATGGTTCGATGAGGGTTATGTGGACACAAGGCGAGGAAACAAAGACAATGACCCGACAAGGAGTGCAGGGGAGAGACAGACTAAGTACACAGACACTAATGACAAGACGAGGTACAGGTGAGGAGAGAGGAGGGAGGAGGCCAGGTGAGGTAACGAGGGGGGAAAAGCACAGAGGAGAAGACTGGCAGACAGAGGGAGACAAACATAGAGACACTGACAAGACACAAGAGGGCATGGAAATCAAAACTTAATATACAGAACATAAAACATAAAACAGGCATGACAATATGTAGTACATGAGGAAAGGAGACCATCGAAGACTCTATATTTCTATATAGTTATTCTTAATTCGGTCAGATTCCCTACAAAATCATTACATTACTGGGAAATGTTGATAAGTTCAGCTTTGGCTCAACACGATTACTGTAACCAAGCCACCAAATCTGTTAGTTGCAGGGTGACATGTTGGCCACTGGTGTGTGAACAGCACTACAACGTCATTTACAGTTATTGATCTTACACAGCTTCAAACAGATGCATTACCTCATCACTATGTATCCTGCAAACAGTTGTACATATGTACTTGTTAGCAACATTACGATTTTTATTCCACCTGCTTTAAGCTTGCGTTTCCTAAATATATACGATGGACCTGATGAGTACCATGTTATCAACACCAAATATATGAGAATACCATCCAGGTTAACAACAACAGGCATTAAACTGGAAGTAAACTGCAGTTGCAGGCTGAAAAAACGCCAAGATCGCAGGTTTTTTAATACCACATGCGCTTGAAAGTAATGTCAAAGAGACACAGAGGTTGAAGCAGTACGTCAGTGAAGGTAACAGGGCAGCCTGGCTCTACAGATTGCATGTTAACAGAGCAGCCTCCAGTGTATCCACTTTGTGTTGACGGGAAAATGATAGATTTCATTTGGTTTACGCAGAGCCTTTAATTTCAGCTTTGAGTAATGACTTGGCTTATGCCCTCTTTCTCATATCATCTGAGATCTGTTGTGTATACACTGGCCTCTGATCCTAGGTGCTCGGTTTGGGTCACAGCAGCCATCTCATAACCTGAGCCTGCTATGACACTCAAGCTAAGTGTATCATCAACGGGCTGTTCAATCCAGCCAGCTCCGCCCATGTTTCCAGTCAAGGGACCAAAACTGCACACATGATTTCACCTCCTTGTGCATGTGTACGTGCATGTAATTGCTCAGTATACCGCAGGGTTTGGGTTTCAGCTCAGTATCCTGTTGGCGGCAGGCCTAAGAGTGGACAAACAGCGCTGGTCCAGTTTCAGCTCTGTTTCATCAGGCAGCGGGTGTGTTGTCCAGCCTCGGGCAATGTTAGAGTGATGCAATGAGTTTTCATGACAGGTGGGGCTGGATACGAAAAATAACACTATTTAGTAACACTGTTGACATGCATTCATTCTGAAATGTGCAAGTTCAAAAGACCTCTGATAAATGCATTTCTAGAGAGAGCAGTTATTATTGCACCACTTGAGCTTTCTGCTGTTCGATAAAAGTTCATTGTGTTCAAACAAGAGATCACAGTTTGTAGTCCTTTTTGATGTTTTTGTTACATCACTGCATCACTCGAGAGCCAATATTACGTTTTAAACACATTGGATTTATGTACAATGTGAAAACATTCTAGTAGTATTAAACCCTGAGTGCAGACATACAAATTGCCTTTGTTGTTATGAGTTACATGATCTCTGGAATAGAAATTGAGGGCAATTAAATAAAATCAGCAAAACATACTTCAGATTTTTAGCAAAACAAAGATAAGTGCAGGGACGATAACAGAGAGGTAATGATAATTTATCATTTTTGTAAGAGAGCCAGTTACGCAGATAGGCCTAAAGATTAATAAGTGAGATTTGCACATTAGTTTGGTGTGGCCACTGTTACATGATGAATGACTTCTGAGCGGCAAGATGTAATGTGAATGAGATCTTTGGGCAAAATAGATGAAAGGGCGATGACAGAATAAGAAATACGTCTGGCTCTATCTTGATGTGGTACTGATTTAAACAAACAAATATGAATGGAATAAGGAATATCTGACAATTTCATGTGAAGCAGCTGAAGGTTATATTTTGGGTTTGTTCCGATTCAAGACCTCGTGTTTGTCTTAATCTGTGCTGGAAAAGCTTCAGCAAGAACATTTAGTGTATAGAAGGAAATGTGCGTGCTTTTTTTTCATCTGCATTTAGTAGAACTAAGAGTATCTGTCAAGGCATTACTTCAAATAACTTAATATAGTATTGTGTTTGTGTTACATCATATATAACTATCAAGTTCTAAATAACACTTAATGGCTATCATTAAATCAAATATAGTTTAATCTCAGATGTTTGGAACAACACTGGGGCTGGCCGAATTTCTGTCCAACAATTGAATAGGTACTTTTGAGTTGCAGAGTTTATACACAGGTTAGTGCTCATGACTTTGGCTGCAGGTATGGGATGCCACGAAATACAGCTGAGCCTTCTGAGGTATCAGAGGAGCCTCATTTCAACCAAGTCACTAGAATAATGTTGTCGAATATCTCGAATGCTGTCAAAGGTTCTCAGTCATCCAGGTCATGGTAATCCTAAAATGCTGTCTCGTAGGCAACTGGACGTGTTTCAGTTTCTTGTAGACGTTTCACCGCTCATCCAAGGGGCTTCTTCAATATCAACTAACTGGAGGCGAGTTGCAGGCACAGTCGTTAGGGCCGCTGGTAAGTCGTTGACCTAACTGGCCTTCATGTGGGTCGCTAGGTGAGCCCGGGTGTGAATGGTAGTTGAAGCTGTCTGGGGAGGGAACTCAGTACTGCACTGCGGCCACCTCCTCTGTTCAAAGTAGGCCATTCCAGTTTGACATAGATGGATTCTTTTACTCCTCTTTCAAACCATCTGTCTTCTCTGGCCAAGATGTTTACATTGTTGTCCTCAAAGGAATGATTTTTCTCCCTCAGATGTCAGAGGTTGTTTTGTCTCCCCCGATTGTACAAATATGTGCTGTCCTGGCTGGTTTGAACAGCATAAACTACATTACTCTCTGCTTATGGCCGGTTGTTTTGTCCTTAGGATGATCAAGTTTCTGCCTCAGCGTGTTGCTAGGTTTGAAGTGAACCAGGATTTGATGTTTATTGAAGATCTAACAATGCAAACATGTTGTCTTTGTTTGGTTTAGGCACACAAACAACTAGGTTAGGGTTAGGAAAGCATTATGGTTTGGCTTAAAATACTCTGGCCGGATACCTTAAATTAGGTTACTACCCTAACCTAAAAATATCTAGAGGTATCACCCTTAGAAAAACAGCCTCAGAGTAGAGCACTGGTTATGTCATGCGAATCTGACAAATGTCAAGACGATGCCCTCATGTTTCCACTCAAATTAGACTCTTTCCTTGCTAAACCATTGGTTATCTTTTGTATTGGTTCACTTAAAATCCAAAACCATACATATCCATGGACTCATTATACATAATAACTGTTATCATGTGATTCACTTTCATACATCACTATCATTCTGTGCAGAGAAAGAAGAAAACAGAAGAAACAATGAGTTCACATAAGTACTTTAATCAGGCACTTTTTGCTCAAAACATTTCTCTGGCGTCTAGAATACTGTATGTATGAACATTTGGAGGAATTTCTCTTCTATGGCACCATTATACAGTTTGGACAAACATGAAATCTAAGTGGTAAAAAAACAAAACAATACAAACAATAAGGTACCTTCATTCTATCAAATAGGTAGTGTTCATGTATGTTTGGCCATGGTCAAAATAGCATCCTTGTAAATAATTTACCAAGCCTTTCAGCCTCTGAAGTCTACCTACAAAATAAATAAAAAATATTGTAGAATGTTAGTGTTGCTTAAGATAATGTTATTGAGAGTCTAAAACTGAGGGTTTAAGCAATGAAACACTTTTAGAAATATTGGAAGGAGAGGGGAATCTGCAGTTAAGCCATGGTAGGGCTCTGGGTAATTATCAATGCAAATTTATACATCATTTTGCAAAGGCTGCCGAAAAAAGCAATTATTATCATGAATGTGTTTTTGATGTAGGCATCTGTGTGAAAGCATTATGTGAATTATGGCTGGACATGTACATTACATGCATTTCTTCTAGGAAACATTCTGTGGTGGTGTTTGAACATTCATAAATATACACTTCATACACTTCCTTCATACCGAATGTGACATTTGTTAGCATTACTTTTAATCCTTATAGTATTCTTCATAGTGATATTGATAAGAGGGGACAAGAGTGGTCCAAAATAACATTCATTATAGTTTGTCAGTAAATCTATACAATAAATCTGCACAAAAATGAGAAAAACCTTCTGAAAATGTCAGTGCCAGGACAGCACTGATTTAGAGCTTAAGTGTCTTAAATACTTTACTGAGGAACATTAAATGAGAAGACAAATGACCAAGACCTGCTTACATTCTCTGTAATTAATAGGCTGCTGATAAGAGCAAATCATTTTACATTTACCACATAGCTGCTCAGTGTTCTCCCTCACATGAATTAGTTTCACAATGCAAAATGAAAGCAGTAAGGCTCACTGTGAGAAATTAAAGCCAGGGCACCTGAAGGACAGGATCATTGGATGTCAGGTTTCATTTTCCTCCGCAGAAAAAACGAAGAGACGTATGGTGAGGACTAAGACAACTTCAGCATTTCACATTCATGATTACCTTTTGACGTGAGATCAAACACTAGATTCGTAGAATAACTGATCGCACAATACTCCGCTCTGACTGATGTTTCATTGGTTCAAGACAGGACGTCTCTCCCACTGTACATATTTACAATAATCTGTTACAAAAATCCATAGTTCATAAAGCATTAATGAAGAGCTTCATTTAAAACCACAAGGTTAAGAATAACAAGAAATAAAACCAACTTACAGTACAACCGTGTACAGTACAGGCAACAAATATACAAATATAGAAATATATTCTGAGGTTTTAGCAACCTATTGACACTTTTATGCCATTTCTTGTCAGAAACCACATGTATGTATAAAAATATAGACAATGCTTTTGTACAAAATATTGACATCATGTATGAATCTCCATTTGAATGTGCAAATTAACACTGATCAACAGAAGAATAAGGAGTTTCTTTCACAAACACACACACACATAAAAAGGCATAGTCCATTTTGGCCAGTTAGTCATGTAGTTCAGTTTTTCTTCAGTGAGCACCACAATCAATTCAGCTATTTTGACTTTGTGTCCTTCTTCTCTTCAGAAAGAGAACAGAAAAGAGAAAAGTGTTGACTCATTTTAGGTTGCAGCCCCTGTGGTTATACAGTAGAACAAGTCTGGGACAGCAATGACTCAGAATTCACTCTTTGACTTTAGAATTTAAATCCTCAGCTCTGCCTCCTCTGTGTGTTCCAAGTTGTGATCAGTTGTGCTGATCATTGATGCAGAGGGGCCCTGGGAGACACTAAAGGGTGTGACTGCGGGAGAACGTGCTGCCAGCGGTGAGAGAGAGGGGGAGAAACTAGGAGACATGGCGACTGAGGAGATGGATCCCTCAGCACTGAGAGGAGATCTTCTTAAAGAAGACAAGTGGGGGAATGTCCTCCCGACGGCAGGCTTTGGAGGTACAGTTTTGGCCCCAGGATGGGCCACAGAAGTTATGAGAGGTGGGGGGTCGATTCTTGACTCGGCTTTTGCCTTGTGATGAAATGATCTGCGAGGATGAGGAGGAGCTGTTTCATCTTTTAAACGTGCTATTTCAGTAAAAACGTTAGCTAAGGGTTGGAACTGTGGACACCAGTTTAGCAGATAGTCCCAGTTATAGCTGCCCCTCAGCTCCTCATCACTGGCCACAATGGCTGTCAGGGAGCCGTCCACAGCAGGTTTTCCACCCTCTGGGAAAGTATAATCTTTAGGGTGGGAGATGCTGAGTCCTCGTCCCACGCCCACATACCCACCCCCCTCATCCCTGTAGACTGGCACCTGGCCAGCTAATAAAGTACCACTCACACTGCCCAGTTTCTTTCCTCTGAACCAATCTATGGAAGGCTCACAGGACACGTCTGACAGCTGATCTGCATCCTGCTGGATCCCAGAGTCTGGTCCTCGGGCAGAGATGCGCTCCTGCATGGAGGAGGAGATACTTGACACTCGAGGGTATTCATTAATCATTCTGATCTCATCATCCTCTGCTGCCTCTGCCTCTGCTGAGCCACGGCCACTGGAGTGGGAGGGATCGAGGGATCCTCCACGAGTGTATGGACCCCCGCTGTTGCCACCCTGGTCAGCTGTGTATCCAGGAAGGGCCTGATGGTAAATCATTTCATTCGCGGCTATTTTTGTTTCCTCAAACTTGTGCAGCATGGTGCCTGCCGCTGGTGTTCGCTGATGTTCTTTTTTCTCCTTCTTGTGACGTCTTAATTTAACGAAAAATAGTGCCACAGCAATTATTATTAGTATGACTATGGTCCCAAGTGAAACTGCAATGACGCTGACAAGCAGCATGTTCATGTCTGTGTTGAGACCAAAAGTTGTGTGGGTCACATCTACAGTAACTTTGGCCACTGCTCTGCGGGACGTCTCTAGAGGACTGTGAGCAGCGACATCCAGTGTCATTAGACGCACCTCTCTTTTAGACCGACGCACATGTCTACTGTAGCTGTCCATCTTTAAGGAAATTGCTCCTGTTGATTTATTTACTTCAAAATAAGGCGAACTGTCTGCTAGGGAGTAGAGGACAATGCCATCCACACCTCCATCCTCATCTCTGGCTTGCACTTTTCCAATAATCTGACCGGTCTTTGCTCCTTCAGGCACTTCGAAAGAGAACTCTGAGGAGGTGAAAACTGGATCATATTCATCTTCCCCTGTAACATAAACCTGCACTGTTACAGTCGCAGAATAGTTGCCAGCATCCAAGGCAACAGCCACGAAATGGAAAGAGTTTACCTTCTCAAAGTCAAAAGTGGCGTGAGTTCGGACTTCTCCTGAAGTTTGATTGATGAGGAAGGCCTCTTTTCCCTCTTTAGAGTCTAACATGTAGTACCTTAACTGTCCAAAAACACCTCTGTCATGGTCGATCGCATGCAGCATGGTGACTAAGGCATTCTGGGGTTGGTTTTCCCTGATGCTAGCAGTTAATTGTTTAAGGGGAAAGAAGGGCCGGTTATCGTTGATGTCCTTCACCTCGATACTGACTGGGGCCAAAGCGTAGTGCACTTGACCGTCGGTAGCCTGCACAACAATCAGATGGGACGACTGTCTCTCGCTGTCCAGAGGTCTCTGAAGCTTCAAGGCTCCAGTCCACTGGTCTACCTTGAAAAGGCCTGTCTCGTCCCCTGAGCTTATGGAGTACTGCACCTCTCCATTGGGAGCAGAGTCTGGATCTGTGGCAGATAGATGCAAAATCTCTGTCCCTGCTGCTGCACCCTCACTCAGTGCCACACTATACTCTGCTCGGCTGAAAGCTGGAGGGTTGTCATTGGCATCTGTAACGCTGATGAGGATAGGCACGCTGGAGCTCCGCTGAGGGATTCCACGATCTGATACCACAACAGTCAAGTTATAACTTGGCACTGCTTCAAAGTCCAGCTCCTCCACCAGGATCAGGCTGCCGACTGTCTGGAAGCCCTGCCCCTCCAAGAAGCGCACACTACTCTCAATCTGGAAGGTATTACCTGAGTTGCCACTGGCAATAGCAAAATCAAAACCACAGTTGTCCCGGGACAGATCTCCGTCCACAGCTTCTAAGGTCAGAACAGTTGATCCCGGAAGCCCATCTTCAGACAAAGTGGCTCTGTATTCTGACTGGTGGAAGATGGGGGCGTTGTCGTTGACATCAGACACTTGTACCCGGACAGTGGCAATGGATGAAAGGGATGGAGTGCCCTGGTCCCGCGCCTCAATTAGCACAAGGATGGAGGGATTCTCAAAATCGAACTCAGTTCTTTGGTTGACGAACAGAGTACCTGTGAGGTTAACACAAAACATGGTCATAAACAGAGCGACTAAATTTAAATCTTTTGTTGTTCATTACATACGATGGTTTCACAATTAAAGAAGTAACAATGGATGATTCAAATAAATAATTTAATTACAATGATTTTTTGTAAACACTGCAGTAGGTTTGGCCGCATGCTGTTGATGGGAACAATATATGAAGCAAAAGAATTGCATTTGCAACAGCTAGCAGAACAGCCTGAGGCAAAAAGAGTCCTCTTTTATAACACACTTATTTTTAGATGCTATGTCAAGCACAACATCTGAGGTAAATAACATTAAATCTGACTTTGAATGTCTTTTAATGAACAAAATGATTAAATATTGTGCAATGCCTGCTGCAAACATTTCCAAACCCCAAATGTGCATCCAAGAAGAGCCTTAGGGGATAACATTTTTCATTAAGGGTAATTAAGGAGAGCTCTGGGTGGAAAACAGTTAGAAACAATCATAAATGTGCTCACAGTAACCTTACCATTGCTTGGGTCTATGTAGAAGGCACCCTTGGTTGATGACATTACCCTGTAGGTAATCTTCCCGTTCTCCCCGGAGTCAGAGTCAGTGGCTGTTAGTGTGATGAGAGCACTGCCTGCTGGGAGGTGCTCTGAGACAGTCACCTAATGAGAAACACATAATATAGATATATATTTACTGTTCATCTATTTACATGCTAACTCTCTAAAATGTGGTGGTACATGCAGGTGTGTAGACAGATGTGTGAAGGTATGTGTACCTGATATAAGTCTTGAGTGAAGGTGGGGGCATTATCATTCACATCATCCACCAGTACAGTGAGATTGGCCTCGCTTTGATGTTTAGAGTCGGATGAGCGGACGGTCAGAGTGTACCACGTCCTTTCCTCATAGTCCAGAGGGCCAGTCAGAGATACTCCTCCTCCATAACGATGAATCCCAAACATGCCTTGGCTGTTTACATCCAGGTGAAGTGTATAGGAGAGGGCTGGTCCTGAGTCCACATCATTTCCTGTCACCTGGGTGATAACTGTGCCAATCAGAGTATCTGTATGTGTGTGGGGAGGCAGGAGAAAAGGGGAAGAAATTTAGGTTGCCGCTGAAAAAAAGAAATCCCTATTTTTTTTTTCCTTTATTAAGAAATATCCTGCCCTGGAAAGTCTTGATCTAACAGACAGGAAATGAACAGAGGAACTTGGCAATAGGTTGTTTCATAATAGGTTCAGACTTTTCTCACTGAGCCACGCTGAGTGAGCTGCCAGGGAGTGTGATATGAGGCTTTATGATAAGATCACTGGGCTAACTTCAACTGTGATGTCGACTTACCCTCAGGCACTCGGATCTCCCGAGGCAGAGGAATCATGGGGCTGTTGTCGTTGAGGTCGATGATGATCACAGTGAGGGTGGCAGAGCCTGCCAGCCGCGGGGTTCCTCGATCTGTGGCCGTAACAACAAGCCTGGAGCCGCAAAATGAATGTCAATGTATGAACTTTTAACCTTTTTGTGTAAAGTTTCACCCACCAGCAAGATCAACTTTATTTTTTGCTTTTTTCAAAATGAGCATTGGAAGAGACTTTCTTTTTTTACAATAATAGTGTTCTCTTTTTTTCAAAAATCTGGAATTTGTATTTTCAATATAAAAAATTGATTGGAAAAAATCAATCAAACAGAAATTGTTATAAGAGGACCTAAAGTAAAGTGCAGTTCAGATTGTCTTCTTGTAGGAAGGAAAATGTGCAAACAGGTTTCAACTAAAAGTTTAAACTGATCTATTCTGTTTTTAAAAAAAACCCTGGGAGTTTCTAATGAAAATATGCACAAAAATGAGCTTTGACCTTCAAACAAGGTATATTTGTGAAGGGAAAAGAATATTATCACACTGATAACAAACATTAAACACGGATGCGTTGAGGGCAGAGCAGAGCTGAGAAGAACCACATGACAGGAAGTGATTAATGACAAAGAGAAAAAAGAGAGCAAATGAGCAAAACTCACTTTGTTTGCGTCCAGATCTCTCGGTCCATTATGGCTGCAGTGGTGATGCTGCCTGTCAGTGGGTCTATCTTAAACAAGCCACTCAAGGACGATGACCTGATAGAGTAGGTCACCTGACCATTTTGACCCTGGTCCAGGTCATCTGCAGCAACCTGAGGAAATGACCACCCAATTAGCGATACAAAAATATAGAAATATATGCAAAGGCTGTTTCAGTGTAACATGAACCAGTGAGCAATATTGGACTTGGAAGTCAGGAGTTCATAAAAATAGGCTCCATGGCCCAAGTGATTCTGTAGTATTTTCATTTTGGACACTGAGGACCCTCACTCATTTCTCCACGGCGCTAAAACTATCCAGATTTCTGAGCTTGAGTTCTTTTTTCACTCCACTTCACACTTAAACAATAGCCAACCAATACATGTGTGGGGACCAGGCTACCGCACCTGGATGATGGGGAAATCGTAGCCTTGTGCCTCTCTAATGTAGGCTACATAGTTCTGGAGTTGGAATCGCGGCAAGTTGTCATTGACGTCCTGCAGGATTAAGTTGACAGCCATGTAAGAGCTGGAGGATGCCGTCTCAGCTTTCACCACAAGGCGGAGTTTCGGCGTCTCCTCGAAGTCTATCCCTTCAGACTTCTGGACCCATATTTCACCTAATTCACAAAAATAACAATGAGTCACACTGTAGATTTGGAAAACATCGTTTTGTAGTGGATGCTGCCATGTCTGCACTTACCAGTAATGGGGTTTATTCCAAAGGATTGCATTCTGTTTCCACTGAAAAGACTGTAGCTGATGCCTGTCTGGGAGCCATCAGGGTACTGGGCCTGAGTTTGTGTTACAACTGTGCCTGTAAGATGAGGAACACAAACTGTTGAAACATTTTTCTTCTGCTAATCATTTTATACATTCACCAATTTCCAAGTAAAGTTTAGAAATGTATATCACTCAAACCTTTAACAGCATTCTCCTGCAGACTGACATCTCGTGCCGTGCGGGAGAAGCGAATTCCCCTGTAGCTCTGTTCCCTGATATAAACAATAACCACCCCCAGGGAAGACTGAGCCGGGTTGCCCTGGTCCATAGCCTGAACTATCAAAGTCCTTTGGCTTTGGGTCAGAGTCTGCAACTTCTCTGTGGCCTGGATGTCTCCAGTCAGGGAGTTGATAGCAAAGCCCCTCACAGGGTTGGCAAAACGATAAAACACAGAGCCATTAGCCCCAAAGTCCTTGTCCTCTGCCCTCATGGTGGCCAGCACTCGGCGGCTGGACACGCTGCTGATAGAGATGTTCACAATAAGTGGGTCCTGAATGAAGAAGGGGGCGTTGTCGTTCACATCCTGAATGTAGACGGTCACCTGAGTGGTGGAGTTACGAGGGTTTACAGGGGAAGAGTCGGTGGCACACACCTCAAAGGTGTACGAGGCGGTCCGCTCTCTGTCTAGGGGTGCTGCTGTGATAATGCGACCTGTGTTCTGGTCTATGATGAACATGCCCTTGGAGCCACTGCTCAGATAATACACCACCTTGCTGTTGGGGCCCTCGTCCAGATCAATGGCTTTCACCTCCAGGACCAGTGAGCCGATGGGGACATCTTCCGAAACGTCTGCAGTGTAGCTGCTGCTCTCAAACTGGGGGCTGTGATCGTTGATGTCCATAACGGTCACCTCAACTGTCGCAGTGCTGCTGAGGGGGGGGTGGCCCTGGTCCTGAGCTGTGACTGTTAGCGTGTACCCAGGCCTTTTCTCCCGATCCAGAGGCCTTGACGTGGAAAGTACACCTGAGTGTCTGTCCAAGTGGAAGTCTCCAGATGAATCCCCTGAGAGGAGAGCAACAACAATGGTTGTAAAATGACAGAAAAATGCAAAGTAATGGGAGCAGTTAAGTTGAAACTGAATGGTACAATAAAACAAATTCTCACCTGTAATTTTGTAGTTAATCTCTGCACTATCTCCTGCATCCTTGTCAGTGGCTCTCAGGGTGAACAGAGGCATTGCCTCGAGGTTTTCTGGCACCTCTATACTGTAGTAGAGACGTCCAAAGAAAGGAGGGTTGTCATTCTCATCAAGCACTCTGATCCTCACTGTAGCTTTGGCATAATTGGGGGGAAGGCCTCCATCTTTTGCAAAAACTGTTAAAAGGTAAGAAAAAAAACCCAGAGACAACTGCATTAGTTTGTTAACAGATGGTAAACATGAAACATTTGAAATTCAGGGAGTGACTCTTAATATTGTGTATATCAGAACAGTGTGTTTTATATTTGTTAGTGTAGGACATTCAGAGGACAGTACCTGTCACAGTGTAGTGCTCCTGGCGCTCCCGGTCCAGTGACTTCGTGGTCCTTATTACACCTGTAACTGGGTTAATGCTGAAACCCTCCTCTGAGATACTGCTGTACGTCACCTGCCCATTGATACCTGCAGAGTAACAAACCGTGACCATGTTATAATTCAATAATGGATTGTAAGCTTAGACAGCTACAGTGTTTGACCTGTAAACATTCAACAAAAACAACATTTAGAAGGTATTTGGATATTCGTGTTAATAGCTTGCATGCTTATTTATTTGTCTGTCATTTATTTTGCTGTCTAAGCATTTGGCAGTGACGGCCCTCCCTCAGGTGTCTGGATGCCAGATTGCGTGCTAGCTGAAAGGAGTCTGGCAACCTCACCTGTTTGTTTCACTGATTGCCTTTGGAGAGAAAGTTTATAATCCTTCTGTTTTATGTGCTTCTGACTAAGTCCAGGGGAATGTACCCCCCCACCCCCACCCTACTGTGTAGTCCTCAATTAAAAACAACTGTTAATGTAATTTGAATACGTACTCAGCACATGACAGCTGAGAAGCATTACTGGCATTTTTGGTTGCCTTAATTGCTGAAACAGCACAATTTGATATCCATTAATGAAAAATACACACACACATGTGCATACAGCATGTCATGGTTGAAACCAGGCATAATTTGGCTGACAGGTTTTTGTTACTACATATGATAAGCATTTCTACGTTTCTATGTCGACATGTAGTGAGGACCTCTTATCAAAATAAAGTCATTCAAACGATGTACGATTCTTAAACATAAACTTTCCAACCAAGTTTAAGTTTGAACCTTTAACCCCATTCTGACCTGCATATTAACAAATCAGTTCTCACTGGGACCATGTTGAATGAAATAATACTATTACATGTACCAAAGCTGCAGTATCTCACCTTGGTCCAGATCAGAGGCGGACACTGTCAACACGCTAGTTCCTGGTGGCTGGTTCTCAGATATCTCGGCCTCGTACTGGCTCTCCTCAAACCAGGGCACCTCATCGTTAACATCAATCACATGCACACACAGCAGCTGGCTGGACGAGTGCTGGGGTATTCCATGATCCTCAGCGATTATTGTGAGGTTAAAGATGTCCTGCTCCTCACGGTCCAAAGGTTTGAAAATAGACAGAGAGCCTGTGGAGAGACGAATCAGGGGTGAAATGTGAGGAGAGATTTCCTGTATGTGTGTGTGCGTGTGTGTGTTGGTGGGTGGGTGTACTTTATTACAGACCGTTTCACAGAGGCAGTTACACACGACAACTACAGTATGAAAGCATGCCATCAAAGGCAATAAAACATGCCACTTTCCATGGTTGTGTGTGTAGTCGAGTGATTTAAAAAGCAAGTGTGAAAAGTTGCCGTGTGAGGGCCAAATCAGAGCTAATCTCCTCCACACACACAGCTCTGCCTACCTGAGTGCTACCACCACCACCACCGCTGTAACAGCCCAACGGTCTGGCCACAGTTTACGAGATTTTCCATTTGAGAATGCCGCAGCCATCGAGAAAAAAGCAGTAAACACACACTCTAGACACGCAACAGCCAGGCCTGCCGTGCTCCGTAGAAATTAGGGGCACCCTTGCCTTTTCATTATCCTGCCCTAAGAGGGCTGAGCTTGCATTGATTCAATTTCAATTTCATGCTTTAAAATGAGCTGCAACTGTTAAAGAAAGAGAAGACCAGGGCTGTTTTGGTTTTATCTTCTTTTGAGCATGTTTGTATCTCGCCAGGACTGAGATAACTTGCCCCTAAGCCTCTAATCTGGTAGGAATTACAAGCTGAAATATTTTCACCAAATTTGACTCCACTGTGATCCACTGCTGTATCCCTGGTCACTGATAACACATGGGTAGCAAAACAACAGTGGGAAACAGGGGAAAGTTTTATTTTGGATGTTTTCAATTCCAACATCTTAAACCTAAGTGAGGTTTGTGGCGCCAACACTTTGGATTGCAGTGTGAGGGTTAGCTGAGGTTGCTCAGACAACAAACACATCTTTCTTGTCTTATGCAGAAGTCATTTATCACCATTTGATATGTTAATCCCTGAATAGTGTTGTCTTTTGCAAAGAAGCAATTCACCATATCTCCAGCGCACTCTCCCTTCGCTCCACAAGTGAAATTAATGGCCTCCCTTTCGACAATGACTGATGAGAATGTGGCTCACTCTGTGACTTTATAGATTCCTAATAATAGCTTGACAGTCAACTCTCTATTGTGGTTAACTGTGATGCCAAAGTAATGAAAACAGAGTGTGTAGAGATGGTCACAGATCCACAGTCACTGACCCCCAAACAGGAGCCATCCAGGTGCTCAGAGGATTAACTCTGTCATCATTCTAACAAATAACCAGTGTGTATGAAAACACTTCAAGGTGAGCACACATACTGTTGTAAAGCAGAAGTGGCATGCATGACAGCGCCTGAATGTTTCCATCCCTGAGCGGCTCCAGGGGGCACCCTGGTTGCCGACTTGAAGGAGAAGGCGGAGCCTCCATTGACACGTGTCCCAAACACCACAACAAAGCCCACCGGACTAAATAGCCCAAGGTCAGCGCTGACTAAGTGACAGAGTCTCATGCAAGCACACAAACACATATGTGCATGCCTACACACACACACACACACACACACACATGCACT
>OMLP01013374.1:0-30497 GCA_900302685.1 Spondyliosoma cantharus | reverse complement strand
ACACACACACACACACACACGTGCGTACACATAAACACGCGTAACTGATCCCTTCTCTAATGGTTCCCAGAAGCCCGGGCAGGAGGTTCTTTGGTCTTTCATGGGAATAGATCCACAATAACAGATGATGGGTTGTGTGTGTGCATGCTGGTGTGAGTGTGTGTTGTATATCTGGCACACTGCTCTGTCTGTCTGGCCTCCAACTAGGAGAAATAAGTCATGAAAGGTGAAGCAAGAGTTGCACCGAACTTAGACGTAAGCAGAGTATTAAAAGGGTTTGTGTGTGTTTATGGAGGAGGAGGCTAAGTGTTGTGGTGGTGAGCTGAGTGGAAAACGGAAAGGTGAGTACACATGCGATGTAAGGTAAAATTTAGTGGTGGCACAATTTCTCAAAAAGTCTGTGTAAATCTCCAAGCAGAGGCGAACAGATGCAGATTCGCTTGTCCCCCTAAATCGAAAATATTTCAACTTGAGCAAGGGATAAGTGCTGGAATTCCCAACAGGTGCTGGAAATATAAAGATAGAGGACAAGCTGAAATGTTTAGTGTTATCAAACCAACAGGAGCAAAAAGGGCCTGGTAGATTATATTTAAACAAACAAAAGTGCTGATATCTGCTAATACCGTGTATTATATTCATATTGTATTGTGTATGTGTGCCTCCCTTCTTCCAAGGTTTCCAACTGAAACAAGTCCAGTTGACTACGATACAGCACTTAGATTCTTCCAAGCACTAGCTGTTAGTGGCTGAAACACAGGGCAAGGCAAAACATGCCAGAAGCCAAAAGGAGTGCACATTGAAGAGGGGAAACTGACTCATCCAGAATATCCTGATTTCCTTTCAGACTTTTCTCAGATGTATGACTTGCACACAGAACATCATTCTGCAAAACCTCAAAATATCCTCTATAACATTTTTTTTTCTCTCCACTATCCATGTTTACCATATTGACACTGGGCTGGACTTACCAGTGTTAGGGTTGAGGCTGAATGTTCCCCCAGTGTTGCCTGACTGGATGCTGTAGGTCACTCTGCCATTCTCCCCTTGGTCTGCATCTCTGGCCATGACATACAGCGCCACAAAGCCCACCGGCTGGTCCTCCATCACACTGACAGCTGTTGGCGAGCTGAACACTGGTGGATTGTCATTCTCATCGGTTACATACACCCTCGCTGTGACAGAACCCCAGCGCCTCTGGCTGGCATCGTGGGCAGAGTCTGTTGCCTTTACAACCAGTATCAGGTTGGAGGTGACCTCATGGTCCAGCTCCTGGCCCAAAGACAGAACCCCAGTGGACGGGTCAAGGGTTAGTAGGCCGGGGATGTTTGGCCACTGGTTGAGAATGGAGTACCTCAGCTCGCTGTTGGGCCCGCTGCCGTCCTTATCTGTTGCCTGGAAAGTATAGACAGACGAGCCGGGCTCCATGTTCTCAGAGATGACGATAGTGATGGGATCCTCGGGGAACTGAGGGGCGTGATCATTGCTGTCCTCCACGTCAATGTCCAAGTGGACCAGAGTGCTGCTCGGAGGGGCCTGAGAGAAGTCATCCACCTCAATCTTCAGGGTGTAGCGTGCATCTCGTTCGTAGTCAAGAGGACGAGCCAGGTACACATCTCCGGTCAGACGGTCCACGACAAAGGTCCCTTCTCGGTCCGTACCCCCAACCACCGTGTAGGTCACCTCCCCTTCCTCTGAGGTCTCTCTGTCACTGAGACGCACTGAGCCAATCACAGAGCCAGGCTTGGCCTCCTCCACAGAGTTGAAGGATAGGGAGTGGGAATTAGAAGCAGGTCTGTTAGTGCTGAGAACCTGCAATAAAGAAGTAGTAGATTATGTGAGGACAGAGAAACATGACAGAGGATCTAATGTTTCATTTGGTTGCCCGGAGGTTTACAATTTTTCAGTACCAAATATGAAAATATTTCATGGACTGGGAAAAGCAGAAACAGATTTTGTCCAATCCACTCACTTGTTCTGTATGTGATCAGTGGGAATAAATGAAACCAGCTACAAGAGGTTTTATAGACTTGAATAACATGCCTGCTAACCTTAATAACACTTAATCTGAAACTCATGCCGCTGCCAGGAAAAATAATAAAACAATAGATGAAAAAAGTAACACAATCAGAGGAGGAAATGGTGACAGGGTTTGAATTTAGCACTGGGACACATTTCTGTTCTGTGTATAGCTTTACACTCCCTTTGATGAGCAGTTCAAGTGTCTTCAAAGATTACGACATTATTACCTCTCTCGTTTGTATGAAAAAGAGCACCATAAGTAATACATGCGACACTGTTTTAATGAAACATTTTTTCTTCTAGACAGCACTTGGAACGAGAACATTTAAACAGCTGTAAAGGGGCGAGTGAGAGGAAGAGGTCGTGTTGATCAAATTTTCAGCAGCATTACTGGGATACTCATAGATACTCAGCGCTGCGCCCTACAGCAGGTTTCCCACAGTAAGTAGGCCCTCAAAAAAAAATAAGCTGTGTTTGTTGTGAAATCTTACATGACAAGCTGCAAAATTGGTTCCACATTAGATGGAAAAGGAGTGTTCCAGAAATAAGTTGGTGTATTCCCATCCTATCACTGACGGATTTAGAAAATCAGTTTGAAAAGATGATTAAAGGAAATTACAGAAATGCGTCAGCGGGCAAGAACAACACAGTACTGTTTAATCCAATTAACTAATAATTATGACTTTCATTTTTGTGTTGTTGGAAAGGAAGAACTGGCAGTTACTGCAGCTGTTTATATGGCAACTCTTTTTTCCTGGAACCTATAAATCCACGTTCCTTCCAGGGTTCTTCCATTGTGTCCATTTTCTGTTCTATATTAAATATTAACTGAATTACCTTCAATGCTGTGTTTTTACGTGATCGTATGGCCCCGCCGCTCATTTCAGAAAGGGCTACTGTATTAAAAAAGTGTTGAAGTCATTGAGTATGACCTTGATCAGAGCAGTCTACAGCTGGCCCTCATCACAAGCCAGCTGGGAGTATTTGATTCAGACCCACTTTTCCATTTCAGATAGAAATTTTCCCTTTTGAAAAGTCACAGGGGAAGAAAAGGGAGGGGATGGGAGGGAAGCTTGTCAGAAGTGAGGCTGATGTGTCTGCAGCTAGTCTGAGGGGCCCAGAGACATGGATCCTCTCAGCGCTGAGCCTATTCTTTGATATTAAATAGGTGAGTAGTGAGGGTGTTTGTGCTGGCCGGGCTCCAGTGACAGACTGACCTGAATGGTGAGGGAGCAGGAGGTGCTGCGAGGGGGCAGTCCTCTGTCAGTGGCTGTCACCGTCAGAGTGTACTCAGCCCGCTCCGAGTGGCTGAGCGGGGATGATGAACGCAGCTCCCCAGTGTTTGGGTTCAAAGAGAAACGCTCAGCCCTGGGACCTGGGAGACACAGAGGGTCCAGACATTAACTAGAGACGATGTATGTGGGAGAGCAAATTACACAAACCCAGCAAGTCAGTTGTAGCATTTTGAAGCACTGAAGTGGAGCCAGACGAGGGTGATGGGTGTTTCTAATTAACTCAAACATGTTGTCAAAGTCTGTAGTATTGATACACATGGGTAACAGTGATGATGTATCTATCGTTTACAGCAATTTTCAAGCAAAAATGTCAACATTTACTGAATGGTTCTAGTTTTGTGAGAACAGAAAACTGGTAAAATACATAAATAGACTAAATTGATCAATAAAACAACAAACTTATCCTATAATAATATTCTTATACCACGGATTTGGAAAATAATTTCTTCTGATTGGGTGGCAGATTACCTGTAAAAGTGTCCTAACATGCATTATTCCCTTCATACATAATTAAAGTAGGACACCTCACTGCATCCTATCACTTTCTTAAATCCCTACATGTAGCATATTTAATTTTACACAAATGGGTATGCTTTTGACGTCCTGACGGTACAATACCTGACAAAGAGTAGAATAGGGTGCCATTCTCTCCTTCATCAGGGTCTTTGGCTTGCAGAGTGCCCAGTAAACCCCCAGAGGACTGACCCTCTGTCACCTATGGATTGAACAAACAAATATATGTAATTAAAGATTACATTACATTACATTAAAAACTTCTCAATATCTGCCTGTTGATGTTTTTGTTCTTGTGGCATTACCTGTATGATGAGGTTTTTGCCAGACTGGCTGTGAGTGAAAGCAGGGTCATTATCATTGTCGTCCAGGACAGTGATGAAGGCGGTGCCCGTGGCGCTACGGGAAGGAGAACCTCCGTCTTGAACCACCACCACCAGCTGGTAACTCGACTGCTGCTCTCTGTCCAGAACAGACCTTGTACTGATCTCACCTGGGGAGAGGAGGGGGTGGATGAGACGGATTTTAATGCAGGGGCACAAGTCCAGAGCGCTGGAATAATGATGAGAGCCAGCAGGCTTTGATCAATGACACACAAGTCATAGACATCCACAGTGTGCAGATGTGCGTGTACATGTGCACGCACACCCGTCCACACACACAACCAGAGGAATTTTGGAAGGTTGGCAGATGCGGTAGGGACTCAGCCAGAGACTGATAACAATTCTGAGTCTGTGTCTCCACCCACAGACTAACAGGCTCAGCAGGCCAATTAGAGCCCAGCAAGGCGCTTAGTGCTGCTGTCACCATCATCTGACTAATTTATGATGTGGGGGAGAGGCAACTGTAGTCTCTTGACATGACTCAGTGAGTTGACTAAACATTGATAGTTTTTTCAGAAATAATTTAAATTTTTAATGACAAATATAAATGTTTCTTTTGGAATCACGAAGGCTTTATTTCACGATGATGACTCTTTGGGGTGATGTAGAAACGGATGACTTGTTCTGTTACTGCAGTTTAGTTGAGTTTAGCTTGATCTACAGAAATACATCATATGTAATAAAACTGAGAGTTCTGAATTCATTGTTCAGGGTTTCTACAGTATCGCCTAAAGGCAGATACTTTCAGAAATCGAAAATTCAAGAATTAATATCAGCAGCGCAGCCATAATTTTCTTGTGCAAGCTCCTGGGTCAACAGCAGCTTTATTAAATGAATGACACTGAAGATAACTACTTTGTTTGCATATGCAGTTTTTAGTGTAAATACACAGATTTTCCGCAACCTCCATTTTAACACTCTAATCTGTGACTGCTGCTGTTATTAACTGTAATACAACACATTTTTAATTCACCTGTGTTGGAATTTATCTGAAAGTGGCGGTCAGGGTGTAGAAAGCGGTAGCTGAGGCGTCCGTTGGTGCCGCTGTCTCGGTCTGTGGCCGACACATGACCAAAGCCAGTTCCTGCAGACAAGTTTTCTCTCACAGCCATGAATACTCTCTCCTGCGTGAGTCGAGGAGAGTTATCATTCTCATCAGTCACTGATATCCGCACCGTGGCACTGCCCGTCTTCTTCAACTGTCCATGACCTTGACTGGCCAGCACTGTTAGAAGATAAATGTCTTTGACTTCTCTGTCTAGAGCACTCTTCACGAACAGCCAGCCACTGTCCGCAACGATGCCAAAACCTGCAGCATCTCCATCTGGACGCAGGTGATACGCCAGGGGACTGGAGTAACCTGAGCCAGGGGTCTCTCTGTTCAGAGCCCTGACCTGGAGGAAGCGTTTGTTTATCGGAGTCCCTTCTTTAAGCTCTACACGGTAGGTGAGGGTATCAAAAACAGGTCCTTGGTCGTTCTCTGCCTGGACATGAACCACAAGCATGAAGGTGGCGCTAAGCTGGGGTACTCCACTATCCTTGGCAATCACCTGGAGGTCGTAACGGGAGGCACTCTCATAGTTGAGGCTGCCTACCAATCGGATCTCTCCACTGCTGCGCTCTATGCTGAAGGCCCTCTGGATTCCACTTGGAGAAGAAAGATCGAAGCTGAGTTGTCCGTTGGCTCCAGAGTCTCTGTCCTCAGCCTGGATCCGATACACCACTGTACCCATTTCTGTATGTTCTGGCAGCAGCAAGGACTCCGAAGATGAGGGCATAAAAACAGGCGGGTTATCGTTGATGTCTGCGATGGTAATGTGGACACGGGTCTGGCCAAAGGCAGGCGGGTTACCACTGCGAGCCTGCACCTCCAAATCAAGAGATGACTGGGCTTCATGATCCAGAGGCAGACTGGTCCTTAGGACCCCAGTGTCAGGATCCACTGTAAAGTATCCCATAGGGTCCCCAGAACTAATGGTGTAGGCGATATCTTTGGAGGTACCTGGAAAGACAGACATATAACAAAAACCAGAGGCAAGTCAGCAAGGCCCATGAGGCAGTGCTGAAAGCACTGAAGTAACAGTATACTCCGAGGATGTCATTTTTCAATTTTCATGACTGTAACAGAGCTCTAAAACTTTTTGATTGATGTTAGTTCAGAGTTAGGTGTGTATAGTGGCCCGAAGCCTATTTGTACAAGTGGTGCACGGTACAGAAAAAGACACTCGTTTAAGCATGATCCATGAGACTGATAAATGCATACGGATCTGTTCAATATGAGCTATGAGTGAGTGAGTGAGTGAGTGAGTGAGTGAGTGAGTGAGTGAGTGAGTACCTTACCTGTCTTACTACTGGCCTGGACAATGCCTACGACCGTCCCCCGCAAGACGTCCTCTGACACAGTAAAGTAGTACTGAGTCTGTTCAAACACAGGTGGCGCCACCAACCCTGCCACCACGCTAATGTTGACTCTGGCATTGACGTGGGCAACTAGACCACCACCATCTTGAGCAGAGATCAGCATGGGAATGACAGTGTTGGCCTTGCCATAGACAGATCGAGACAGGGAGATCACACCTACAAAAACAAAGACGCAGACAAGGTTCAAACAGGCCCTTTTGACATCATGTGAAAAGATAATGTGAAGGATCTGTAGGCCTAAATAATCTTGAAAATACAATAAAGCATAAACAGGAACAGGAAAAGTGCCAACCTGTATCTTTGTTGAGTGTAAAGTAAGGGGAAGCGCCTCCAGGTACTGTTTTGTATGTAATTCGGCCATTCTCGCCTGAGTCTGGGTCATAGGCCGTCACTCTGACAACAGATGTCCCGGGGGCGCTCTGCGTGCTCAGACTGACAGCATAGCTGACTGGGTAGAAGGCGGGTCTGTTATCATTAATGTCGGCCAGATCTACCTTCACATAGGCTACTGAGCTCAGTCCACCCTGCAGAGGAAACAAAAGCTCTTTTGTCATACTTACACATACATCACACTGTGAACAGTAAAAACACACCTGAAAGCAGGATTTAAGCCACGTTAATGGTGCAAGTAAAAACCAGCAGTAAACCTTGTTAAAATCTCGTTGTATGGCGTGGCCTCTAAAATATAGTCCCAGCAGGTTCGTACAGCGATACAGATTGATAGCTTCCCTCGGGAAAGAGCAATATGTCATGACCCGTGGAGGGTGAGAGGGCTCGCCGCAACAAAACAATCTGTTTCATGGGCTTTTCATTTGCAGAATATACAGTGAAGGCTTTTCATTTGGACCAGGTGGCAAAAACGAGCGCGGCAGCAGTCCAACTTGTTAAAATATTACTGCCTGACAGTTGAGGCATTTCTCCATCTGATTGCTTTAACATGGCCGCAGTAATTTTCTTTCATTTTAAACCTTTTATTTTTGAGGTATTATTTGGCATAAAGTGAACAGGATATACTAACTTTTGACTAAGCCTGCCATGGAGAGCCATTCAAGCTTTTATTTTTTACTTGGCTGCTCAAATCAAAGTTTTTTTTCTGCACAGTTGGCCATGTCTTTGCTATCTGGCCTGTAAAAAAAAGAAAGGCAAGGCTGCTGTGTTTATAGAATTACTCTGTGGCTCGATGGATTCATATTAAGCATGATTTCTAAATGTGGAGGCTCACCCCATCCACTGCAGTAACAGTAAAGTCGAAGCTGGCCGGCCCTTGATCTCTGTCTAGTGCAACACTAGTGCAGATCTGGCCGGTCTCCTTGCCAATGGTGAACTGAGAGGGAACAGCGCTGTTGATGCCAGAACCAAGAGAGTAGGTAATGGAGCCAAAGGAGCCGCCGTCTGCATCTGTCGCAGTCACCTACGGAGAAAGAAAACATGCTATTGGTTAAACATTCCAACGTTGTGCATTAAAATGAAAATTTATTAAGTTGGAAGGGAAATATCTGACTGGATAAACCCGACAGTTTCCATACTCATTAATAAAGCCACAGCACGTCAGATCTAAATTCTATTAGACGGATGTAAGAGTGATGGGAGTCCACAAATTGAAACAAGAGCATCATACCAGGTGCCTTTTGAAAGCATCTTTGGACCCCAACTTTTGTTGTTTATCTGAGCCACAGCATGAGCCAAACAGGCTCTTTGGCAGAAAAGTGCACTGAGGGAATGAAGGAGGGTGACGGGAATGAGGATGACTTCTACAGGCTCTGGGAGGGCTGCCAGCAGGGAAAACTGCCCACTACAGGAGTGGCGTCTGTCTGCAAAGGACAGTGACTGGGACGGCTGGGGAACAGTGGGATACCACACGGTATGCTTCAGTGCGGCGCATTATATCCCAATGTAATGTCCCACTTGTGGTCTGGTTTTAATAATGCCGCACATCTACAGAGGGCTGGAACCGCTGCAGCTATAAAAGCAGCTCACAAGCCATCAGCCAGGGAGCCGACTCAATTACTACAGGATCTCCCAAGACAGCGCAAGGCAAATACACCAATCAGAACGGGCCCCTGGGTACCGGCAGTATAATTGTTTGCAAGTGTTGGCTCTGGATCGCAGTTTGCGAGCGATTACAGTAGGGTTTAACCTCACAAGTTGATTAGAATTCTCCTTCCTTCCATCTTTTATAAATGGGTCTATTTAGGAAAACACTAATTGGGAGAAAATACGAGCTCGATTCATGCTCTGCTGCTCCAACACTCAGCAGCAGGGAGCCTCCTCTTCCTAAGACAGAGTAGTCATCAGGAACACTGCCAAGAAAAATAAGGCAAGCCACCATCAAAAGCAAATTTTTTTAAAAAAAAATAAGGCACTGGTATGAGTGTGAGGAGATGGAAATCATTCATTGGAGGTGGTGAAGGTTTGGCTACACTGATTCGGGCTCCATCTCTTTTCCTGAGCAGATGGCAGACGGGGGACTCAGCAGAGAGCATGCCCCACACTCTTGAATGTGAGTCCTGACAGAGGGTGAATGGTGTGTAGGAGTGAGGGAGTTGTAAAGCGAGCAGAGACTCGAGCCAAAGAGAAGAATAATAAACCACACGAGGAAAGGGGAAACCAAGAGCAATACAAGAAAGCTACTCCATCTTTGTAACTCGCGGAGGCTGCATCTTGCTGTAATATTTTATCATTTTGCAGGGGGCAAGGTATTCATAACAACCCTGCAGCTTTATATGCTTGTTTTCTTCACAGCTGTGGGACGAGTGTCAGCTGGAGGGAGAGTTGAAGGAGCACTTTAGCAATACCTGGGCCAGCAGATATGCTACAAATATTTCCCAACAGATCTAGGAAAATATTTCCCCTCTTGTGACTGACCCGTTCGTGACAGGCATTTCAAGTACGAGCTATTTGAAGAGACTCCACGTTGCGCTCCATTTTTGCCACAACCATCCACAAAAAACTTTTTTTGAAAGTACACCCACATACACTTCATAAACAGTCAGACGTAAAAAGACTACATCTATATTTATAACAAGAACTTGAATAAAGTAAAAAGGGGAAATGAAAGTTACTTTTGGTGGGGTGGGAGTATGAGCTCTTTTCACTCTATGAATCTATAATGATATACAGTAAAACGTACTGGTTCTAAAAACACTGAATTGAGGGTTCCCTGCGAGTTGAAAAACTTTGAACTTGAGTAAAGTAAAGTAGTGCAGTGTGTGCTACAGAGATACTGAGCTTTTCTGTTCAGAGCAAATTCTGAAGAGACAGCGGATTGAGTGATGTGCACGGCATGAAATTAATTTACATGAGGATCCAGCGCTTTAATAATTACACTTCTCCCTGCGCTCGGAGTACTGCATAAATTGATGAGGATATTCTAAACCATTTGTGGTTTGAAAACCTGAGAACAATATGTTCCATGAGTTAAGTGGATGGCTTCTTTGTGGAGCGTGCTGCAAGATAATAAACCGCACAATCACATTTGCATAAATTCTAACCACTGTGTACTTATAAGTAGACTGCCAGAAGCAACCGGTCTGCTTTGGCATCTACGGACTGTGATTTCAATTCCACTCTCATTTTGGAGTTAATAGCAGCGTATCAGTGTCATCTTGCTGTAACGCAGATCCTTGTCTGTCCAGTGGTTTATAATTTGCCAACCACCCATATGAGAGGACATATGGGGCCATATGCTAATGAAAAATGAGCAGGAGTATTAGACAAAAAAAAACAAAAACGAAAACCATGAACTGAGGAAAACTTCATAAAATGTGGCCTCTAGCAAAGATTAGGATAAATCAACACTGATAAAACAAGAATCTTCAAAGTCTTGAATAAAGACTGAAGCTAACTTTGGATAGCGCTGTTAACGCTGCAGTTCAGCAACAGTGTCACAGCAAGAAGTCGTCCATCGTTCATCTCAATACTACGACACATTTGTACACAGATTTCTCTTTGATATTTTCTTTGTTTTATCTTACATTTCTATAACAAGGTACATGTACCACTTCCTCTACATGGGCATACTGTAAATTTTGAGGGAAAGGAAATATTTAGAACCAAGGAAGTCATTTAAGATGTGCCCGTCATGTAGGAAGTCGAGTAAGAATTATCCACCCTGCAGGGGGGAAAAATACCACTCACCACTTTGTTGTATCCATCTTGTCATGGATACAAGTGGCCTCTCTCTCTCGCTCTGTATCCCGCTGACTTTTCACTCTTTCCACGCCAATGTATAGGTATTGCGTAAACCATCTATTTCTATTGGATTGAAAGTTCAAAAGCAGGAGAAATCTTAGATCATCGGCAGCAGCCAGCAGTATTCTCCCTACACTCTGTGTGTGTGAGTGAGGCATGATGGGAGCTGTCTTATCAGCAGGGGAAAGGCAACGTTTGGCCGACTCCTTAGTAAAACAAGCTGGGGGAATCCAAAGATAACTGGGGCACTTTGTGGTTCTCCCATCAGATTCCAGCAGCCTTCCAGAGGAGACGTTCTGACTGACCGACTGTCAAATCAAGAGAACAGGATTCACACGAGAGAACATGCCTTTAGATGTTTATGTATAATATGTTCAAATGGAATAATGATCCTGAGGTTTTTGGATGCTCTAAAGTTTTCTGGCCCATCTAAGGTCCTCACTCTGTGGTCTGAGAGAGCGCCAGGCCTGGAAAAGAACAAGCCCAGGATTTGGGTGCTTTCTATTTTTAGAGTTGAGTTTCCCAGAAGTCAATTATAATTCTCCTACAACTATTTGATTGACCAGTGCGGCTTCTAGCTTTTACTCTTAAATTGTTGTGGAAAACGCAGACACATGTTTGTCAGTGTGACCTTATTTGCCCAAGCTACGGCTCCTCTCTACGTCTTCATTGTGTAGCCATGCAAAAAAGCTTCACTGTGGAAAGAAACGGTGTACAAACCTGTGAGTAAACGAATGATGTGGAGTCAAAACCATCGGGGCCAACAAGGGGTGAAACGAAGGCGATGTAGTTTTTAATCATGCTCCCCGTATTTCAGAGTGCCCAGTCAAACAAATCTGTCTCACGTAGTCTTCAGAGAAACCAGCCAATCAGGGCTGCACGTCTGCCAATCCAAATAGGCCACAAATGACGGAGTGCACGTGTAAATGTTTGCCAACTGGGAAATTATCACGCACATCAATCAAACTCTGCATGCACACGTCCTTCCAGTGTACCTCCGATACGTAAGCAAAGACAAAGATGCACAAACACTGGGGATTAAATCATTGCTCATCACAGTCTTGTGATGCCCGTGGACCAAAAGAGCGAGACCAAATTAATTCTGCACTCTGATTAAAACCCAAATCGTCTCTGTGTTCTCCATGAAGTCTTTGCAAACAAACCAAGCTCGGATGAGTATCCAGCAGTGGCTATTGTGACCGGCCTTAATTAAACTCTCAAACTCTGTGGCATAAAGAAATGCTCAAATAATACTGGATGACATTTCTAAATTTCTAAGGCTCACATTTACGACAGAGCCAGCTGTTGTCTTACTTGTAGACCGCTGTTACTTAAAGCACCATGTGTGACACATTGATCAGTTAGCCTAGCAGCTACGATGGCTTTAAAAAAGATAGAGATACAGATATCATTGAGGAAGTTTCCAGTTCTAGGAATCAAGAATAAAGTGGGCCTAGTTTACTGAACTGCGGAGATTTCTTAAAGCTCCCTCTTTAAAACGTCTCCACAGATTAGCAAATTGCTCTCCACCCCCATGAGAGTTTTTTGCTTCCACCTTTATAAATAAAGTAATAAAACAATTTGTGTGTGTAGCTTTATAGCAATATCAAGCCCAGTCACGTCTTTGAAACGTTCCAATAATCCCAAATCTTCAGTATCAAACATAATATCAGTCCCTGTTTCACCGACATGACCAATCAAGCCTGTAAAGAGCAGAGCTACTGCAAAAAATGCTGAGATGTAGCTTGTGATAGATTGATGGAGTAGCATGGAGGTCATTAAAAAGCAGTAAAGGCAAAGAGGAAAGCGTAGGCTCAAAGAAATCAAACGAGTGGGTGAGTTGCAGAAATCTGGACCGAGAGTTGCTTTGAGCGTTCACAGCTGGTGTGAGGCCGCGCGCGCTCCTCTCCCTCTATTGTCCTGGCATCACTTCTGAGGAGACGCAGATGAGGAGAGCGAGGCGGAGAACTCCTAAAGGCCTCTTTCACTACTCGCTAACGTAGCTTATAGGCAGGTCAGAGACTTTGTGACATGCCCACCACCACACGAAAGACCCAGACAGAGACCACAGTGGCCCGGTGGAAGGAAGAAGCCCACACACTGTTGACGAATATATCAGGACTCCAAACATTTGCCGCACAGACAGTATCGTCTGGATTCTGACCAAGCATGTGTGAAAGATTTTGGTGGTTACTCAAGAGACAAAAAGCTGAAATCTTCACTGCATAGTTTAAGACATGTGTAATGTCTACGAAATAGTGACATCAAATGCTGCCAAACTGTGGCCTGCGATGTCTGGCTGTTTTGTGTGAGTATGATGAAAGTTGAGAAATTAAATAAGACAGAATGAAGGATGCTCAAGAATCAACCCAGGTGCTTTGCTTTATACTTCCTCAGCTCGCCTGCACGTGAATACAGAACAGATCTACGGAGTGTGAGGAAGCCAGAGAGCATACAGTGGTCCCCATAAGGTACTACAGCCTGGCTGCTATGCTATGCTATGCTTTACTCTACATTACTGGCTGTGAAATAAACAGGATGTATAAGAAAGGCTCGAGATTTCGGGGTGAGGGGTGTGTTATCCAACGATTCCTGCTCTATTTTAGGAAGCTAATTTCAGGAACTTGTTAAAACAACAGCTCTTTAACAACAATTACCGCCGTGTGGTTATATGCCTCTGCACACCAGTGAGGTTTACATCCATGTCTGTCCAAACTCAAAGAATATGGCTGCATATATGGCGTGTTATGAAGTGTGATTATTGGCGAAACCCAAGTTCACAAAGTTTGAGTCCAGTGAATCATTTCCAGTGAGAAACATGCTGTCTTCACTTTGAGATAATTTTTTTACAGACGAGTACATAGGCATAAAATGCCTAGCTTTGCCTGTGTAAAAGAGCAGAGGCTGCTTGCCTATGCGAAGTGACAGTCTCACTATCAGCTACGTGCTAGTTGGACTTTGGAAATGAAAGTTGAGGCTCTACAAGAATGTAATTTAGGGTTAATATGAGTAGTCGGTGGCATTAGAGAAAGGCCATGAATTGATTAAGTCTATTTCATGGCAATCTGTGCGGTGCATTTTGATATTCCTGTCTACAGGGAAATGTTGGCTCGATGGTTGTGCTGCAGTAAAAGTCAGGGGGTGATCAAAAACATCAGAATTCGCCCGCTGGGGTTCATAAATACCCACTGTGAATTTCATGGAAATCCAGTCATCAATTTAAGAGAAACCTTACCATGTGCCAGTGTTGGAAAAACAAAATGTTGACCTGAGGGAGGTGCAAGACAAAGTGTTGCAGGGATGGATGGATTAATACAAGAACATAACACAAGTTTTTTTTGTTTTTTTTTTATAAAAGCAGCTGAAGCATGATAGTCTTCAAACATAGTGTTTTTAGGGAAAAAAATCCTCTTGTTTGGGGGGGAAAATCATTGTGTGTGGCCAGAAAATACATTTTATTCACAGGAAACACTCAACTACAGCAATTCAACCGTGACTCAAGTTGAATAAAAATTTCCCATCAGCTCTCAATTATCCTTTTGCATAATTTCTATTGTAAAAGCCTCGGCAACATTACACTGGCACTGGCACAGCAGCGACACATTCTTTATAACTACAGAACAAACAGCCAGAGAGTTGTATTCATTATGAGCAATTCAAATTCACAAAACCTCCCTCAGTATCGCTGCATGACTTCACATGAGCAATCTATTCCAGATTTGTCAAAAAAACTTTTCTTTGTCCAGATGTCCATTAAAATACATCTGCTGTTTTGGGGCATCCCTGTGAAACACCATATAACTGTCATAGTCAGTAACCATCTTAATCACACCGATTTCTACAAAAAATACACAGTTATGAGACGGTTGCCAAATCATATCATCCAGAACCGTGCTTTTTACTCTGGAAATGAGTTCCAACTGTCCTTGCAGGGCTAATGATTCAATCAGACTAGAATTGTAAATGAACGCTAATAAAATCCACTACACATGTGCTGAAGGATAAACATGACAACAGATAATATTAAACAGTAAATTTTCTAGGATTATATGGTTTCAACATGATTGAGGTGCCCAGTCTTAGTAACTTTTGGCTGCCTTTGGAAGAGTCTGTAACAGGAAGGCAACATTTTGCCGAGCTTAAAGGCCCAGCAGGTTCTACTGCCCTAGTTTCTTAGAAGGGGAAAGGGGATTGTCTTGGCTTTTTGGGGACATAAAAGAAACTACGTTCTTCCTCGAGGAGACAAAGAAGTATTGATTTCTAAATCAACAATGGTTCTGTAGCTTTTCAACTTTCTCTGTGTAGCGGGCTGACATAAATGTGGAGGACCTGGGTTAAGGGCAGCAGGTTTGTATGGTGTAAGGGCTACATATCTGGCAGAGGAACAGAGGGGAAGTAATATAGTAGTCAGGGATATAATGACACTCAGTGCTAGAGTGCAGACACAGGACAGGATAGGGTTTCCGTCTCTTTCCTTTCCTTTCACCCATCACTCACCGTAACTACTACACGGCTGGAAAAAAAAATGCTAGTCAAAACATTGTGACAGAGTTACTGTGTGAAGCGGGTAGGCGGTCAGTGTGTCGATGAATTAAATGTGATATAACATGAAATTTAAGAACATTTTTATGTTACCAAATAAGATTTTGTCCACTTCCAAAAAACAATTCAATCCAATTAACTGACTATTGTTACTTCTCACTCACCAAGTTTGATTAATTTGTTTACGCTGGAAAATTACTGTTCTCTACATTTAAGTTTACAATGCCATGATTTAATAGCAGGATTAAGAATTTTAACTTTTCACAGTCCCGTACAGTGCTTAACTCTGTTGGATTAGGACACTGCCTTGTTGTAAGTGCCATTTCTGCTTGATTGCTTGTACATCCCTCTTTCGTAAGATACAAATAAAAATGCTTGCACTTCATTAGACTAATAATGCGAACAATTTCACCCATCAAGTGGCATTAAGGTTAAAGAGTGAGTGGTTTTTCAAAACTCAGTCCTTAATGAAGCTGCAGCTTGCCGTTTATTATCATACATTTGCCCCAATCAGCCACCGGTAACCAAGCATCCTGTTTGAGGGTCTGACAGAATACAACAACATAAGAAATGTTTTAAAAAATAAAGAAAAATATCTCTTCATCATTCAGCAGAGTTCAGACTTGCCTAAAAACACTCAGGATTCAATCTGTAAGCCTCACAATGCTCCCTCTTTGTAGTTTGCAATTTAAGAGTTGTGACAAACTTCAGTTGTTGGAAGCTAGGTGGCCTGCATTTTTTTTAAACTTTCATTAGACTTTTTTTCTAAAACTGAAGCGTCTGTCTTTCATCTAGACCTTGCATCTGGAAGTGATTAAGCGTCAAACCATTTAAGGAGGAAAGGGTTCCAGAAAAGGCAAAATGAGCACTGAGGAGAGATATTGTGCAGCTAAAGAAAAGAGGTAGAGGCAGTAAAGCCGAGTGGAGTGGAAGCAGTATTCAAGATCAGCCATGCAGCAGCACTTTTCAGCTTTCATATTATCTGTGAAAGTTAATTAAGCTCAAATCACTGAAATAATGATGACAAAAAGACAATCTGAGGGCAAAAAAGTAGAGTAGCTGCTCTGTATAAAGATTCTTGTATGGTACTACTGTGTGTCTGCAAACAAGCCGGAGGTCATCAAGAAGGGATGTGACTTAGCACCTTGAAAACAAATTTAAGGTGTTGTTAAAGCCCCCCGGTGTGTAACCCTGTCAATATTTGATATGAGCCATGATCCCAACAGGTAAACTGGGAGACTTTGATTTGTACCTCCTATTCAAAATGTCCTGTAGGAGGACAAAAGACAAAAAGAAAAAGTTGCAATGTGATTCAATTTCATTTTGAGAAGTATGAGGGTGTAAAGGTTAGCGGGGGTTCCTGGGAAAGGCCTTCATGCCAGACATGTTGCTAGCCTTGATGTAGGCTCACGGCAGGGGAGGACTTAAGCATAATGTGCAGCATTTACCACCGCTGACAAACTCTTCACACAATATCGGGGATAATTCTCAACAACGGTTTTACTCTGGCTGGAAAAATAAATATGACAAAAACTCAACTGGAAGCGTTAGCACACTGGTGTGCGTGGCATTAACCCTTGGCCACCTGGAATGACAAAGGCAACTCAGTAACCCATCTGAGAGGCTCCTGCTTAAAACATTAGCCTGTTTATTTTCCAAAGGTCAAATGGGAGAAACCAACCTACCACTATTTTCTTATGCATGCTGACCGCTATTTAGCCAATGGAAAGAAAGCAAAGAGAAAATTACTGGTTTGAGAAATTTGCATTGAAGAAAAACAATTTTGAATGACGATGTCAAAACATGATGTGGAGGTTAGAGAATCTTTTTAAACGTGGGTTTGAGGAGCCTTTTACTTCAGGTTACTATTTCTAATGGATGTAAAATTGATTGCCATTAGCGGCCCTGCAGTAATGGCATAAATAAAAGTCAAATTTGAAACACAACCACACTAGACTTTTATTTTCAAGCAGCACAATGTTAATTAAATGCTAATTTATAGCATAATGATTTATGCAAATGCACAATTCTGCAATATAAAAGCACCATTTTCACATTTGACATGACATGATGAATGACTCGTACATTATTCTACATCAGCACACACTGTTGAGGGTCACAGAGTACCTCTGAAGCTACCGCCAATAAACCCATAGCACCCCAAAAGTCACCAGTAAAGCCAGTTGAAAGCCTCTGAGACCTGCCCAGGGTCCAGCGTGGGAGGTGAACTGATGCTAGGAGCTTCCTGAGGAGATCCACTCTCACAAGACTTCCACCAGGGGAGGTAACCTCGCATCAGACACCCATGGAGCCGGGCCTGTCAGGCTCTAGCTTGGCTCCGTTTCAACTAGTCATCCCTTTCACAGCCATCCAATAGCCGTGCTGCGCGCTGGTCTGCTGAGGCAGGCCGGGCGGTGGATCCCAGGGTCTGGGTAGGTGGGAGGGGAGCTAATATGAACCATGCACAGCGTGTGGGGGTGCAGGAGCACTGATGTGGGCTAGGCTAGTGCTACAGCTGCCTGCAGTGGGTGGGAGAATGCCCACTGAGCATGGCATGCACAAACAGAGCGCAGATGCAGTTGCAGAGCCAGATTGGACCCTGGTTCCCAGAGATCTACAAGTCTGTTTGATGAGACTATTCAGTGGTGGAGTTCGTCCTCTCTTTCTCTGTGTGAGCCATGTCTACAGTGCAGGCTGTACTTCATTCACATCACACTGTGATCAAGCTGTCTTTCTATACATTTCTGATCACAACTGGCAGCAAAGTACGTTGCATCCATCAATAGAGAACCAGTGGAGTCATATTTGCCTAAAAACCTCTATGAGACTATGACATGGATTCATATTCTTCATTAGAGACATTCAAAGCGTGTACCGTGCAACCACATGCTAATTGTATCATTCAGTGGTCAACTCAAAGCAGAACATAATCACTGATAATGAATAACACACTGGAGACTTCAGATTAAATTGTCTTGTCTGCATTTAGAGTTTGGCTGATCATGAAGCAGATCTCTCTTTTCCGCTTCAATATTCCATCATGGAGGATTTAAAATTACTCTCCTCCACACACAGAATCACATGCAGATGCAGACTCTGCAACACACATGGACAATGACACACACACATGTTCACTTTGTGCGCATTTGCAGTGTTGCTCCTGAGGCTCGGCTGAGGTCAGCAGTTAGACTGGGATGGATTGGTCAGGTTTCCCAGCGCAGCAGGGGGAGCCAGATCTGTGGTGTGGCAGGAACTTGAGTCTTCCAAAGCTCTGCAGCCATTACTTTACAGCACCAGTAGGGTCCTTATGAAATACGAAGACCTCATCCTTCAGAGGACAGGACATGGGAAATGCATTGCACAAGAGGAAGCTTCCAGAAAACACTGACATTTTTAGGTACATAGGAGAGATTTTAATTGTCACCCAGTATGACAGATATGTTTACTGACAGTTGTACTGCCATTGTAATTTCATTTTAGCTTGCTGGTAAACACTAATTAAACCAGGCAGCTTGGAAAGCAGAGACTGTTTTGTGAGTATTGTGTCACTACACACATGTAGTTGCTTAGGTTGAGTGTCTGGGCCTGTCCAGTCTCATTGGAGGCTCACATAAATACGCTCCTAACAGGAAGATCTTCTATGCACGCAGCAAACCAAGTATGAGATACTTTGAACGCAATAAAGGTATCTCAATTAATTTTTTGTGTGTGTTATAATACACCATTTGGCATGGATGGATTGCATTTTAGATTCAACAAACATGGTCTTACATGTTTTCAGTGATAGTATTTCAAGGAGGAGCTGGTGTCTTTAAGGTTGGTACTTGAAATAGCTTGACAGAGCCACTTGTTTCAATGATGTAAAATGTAAATAAGTCAATAGATCATCAGCACAGTGCTTACATGTTACTCCAAATGCATTAGGCAGTGGCTCCACTAAGTGATGGCTCACGTCATTACTCAGTTTCTTCACCCCAGGCAGTGGCTGCTCCCCATAATGATGACACTGACCGACTCTCCTGTCGTGACGTGGCTTGGAGACAATTTAACTTAATAATTCTGCTGCCATGTGGTACCAGCATTTCATTTAATGTTCTCGTTGTGAAGGATTATCCTAGGAGACTAAAAGCTTCATGTTTTCAATGAAATAAAGACTATTTATTTACACAGTTAACAGTATGTTTAAAGAATTTAATGCTCAGTTGCTTTAATAAAAGTGATGACATCCCAACCCAGTGTTATTTATCATTTCATTTGACTGTCCAAAACCAATAAAACAGTCTGACATCCTCTACAAATAAACAGTTCGCTGTGTTATTAATGACAAAAGGTTAACCAAAACAGTGCACGTCTTCAGCAGGCAGTTCTTACACAGTCTGCAGGACAGATTTCAGCAGAATTTCTCAGTCCTCTCTCACACATCTCTCTGACATATGAAATCTGATCAGAAACCAATGAAGCTGTCCGCATCAACAGCTTCAGCTTCATTTGAGCTTTACGCATGTAGCCGAGAGCAAGTGGATTATTAGGTTTGAAGATAATCTTGCATGCCCTCAAGAGTTTTCTGACAAGGTGATGGACTCTCTGAATTTCATCACACATATTAAATGTTCAAAGATATCACTGTCAGCCTACAGATTAGAACAGGGTGATTGCAACCCATCTCCAACAGCCATAGCTTTAGGTCTTATTCAGACCAAATCAGGTGTTGCAGCGATTAGTGCAGGGTTGGGTGGAGGGGAGAAGAAGAGTATCATAGTTTGCGACAAGTCTGCAGAGTATATTTCTCCTCCCCTGCTGGTGCAGTCTCCTGGCAGCACGATGTAACAACATAACATCAAGCAGCATTACAGAAACTCAGAGCGATTTGGCAGACCTCTGATTGTTTGTGTCTCTTTTTGGCTGATATGACGCGTCATGTCAACCATATGACAAACTAGTGTCTTGTGACTAATGACTGGAGTCATTTTCTTAATTAATTATAAACGGCTTAAACAACAATATTGTTGACTTTCCGGTCTGTTCGCCGGCTTCTGTGACTGGCCACCGTAGTACGACTTCAACTTTCGCTGCATTGTCGCTGCCCTTCTTTGCGGCAGCCCCCCTGTGGTCCACATCGCCGCAGCCTAAACACACGCCAGTCTTCCCATTCATTTTGAGTGTGGGTACACACGAAATGAATGGGGGGAGTGGGGGGCTGGCCTTTTCACCGCAACACCTGATTTGGTCTGAACGAAGCCTTACTGCGCCGGTCTGTAGTAGTGTAATCAGTTCTGAGGGGAGAGAGCTGACTCAGTCTCTAATGTTGCTCTCTGCACAGCGAGGAAGAGGAGAGGGGGTGGGTGTGGGGGTGACTGAGGGCATTGGGGTCATAAAGGCCTACTGGAACCATACACATAAACACATGCTGTCACTGACTGATAAACATTGCAAACAAATGAAGACTGCCCAGGCAGGGTTCTGGCGTGCACGCGGTTTCATCTGTTTAACTGTAACCCCGGTCCTGAAGGAAGTCATCCCTGGTTCAGACATGCGTTGGACACAAAGACAACACTCTCTGGCAATGGAAACCGTCCGGAGAGCTGAGTGTCTGTTTGGATCTCTTTCTTTTGTTTCATCGAGTCGCATAATTGCGTGTCAACAGAGATTCATCCTGAGCAGACAGAGAATCGTGTACGGACAGATGAGTGCACACAGAGACACACACACACACGCAATATGTACGGTAACTTTCCAAACAGTTCCCTGCCAACAACAAACAACAGCTGTTCTTCACATAAAACTCTGGCTCTGTCATGCGGAGATGGATGGAGAAACTGGCGCTCTGTCATCGTTACACCTTTTATCTTGTTTTTTAAACTTTCTGGAAAATGTGATAATGAGATTTTCCATATCGCCACATGTAAATCTACGTCACCTCCTAATCTGAAACACTTTCTGTTATGCTGGAGTCCATTTCCTCTTTGAAATGTTCAATATGGTTACTATGAGATATTTGTGTGTTTACCATCTGAGATGTTCGCCCTGATTCATGAGCAGTTTTTTTCATCACACACATTCTTTTGAGCCTCCAAAGCAATAGGTGGGTTTCATTTCCTCGCCGGGATATTTATTTAGTTCTCGGCAAAATATTTAGGTGATAGGGTAATTATATTTTATCTTGTATACATGTCCAGTCCTCTCCTTCATGTGATTCATTTCAAACAACCCTTTCTGAGTATACATAAGGTAGTCAGTGAGCACTTCAGTTGTTTCTCAGACCAAAAGGGACTTCAACAGTAAACATGTCCTCCGCGAGATTACACTCACGCAAGCTCCTAAAAAGAACACACACAAGTCTGAATTAAACATATTTAATCTATCTGAAAGATATAAACCTGTTTGGGTTACACAAAAGCTGAGCTGTAGCCAGGACTTCCCCTGATGATCCCCATGGTATACTCATACACACCTCAAATTTACCTCACACACTCCCTGACAGCACTTATCCACGAGCCCAGGTCTGCTCATTGATTACATTTCCTGCTTTCTGCTGAGCAACGAGACTTACATAGGATGGGGTTGTTATCATCAAGTGTCTGGATATTCACTTCAGTATTAATTGCTTGGCCAGCTGCGTAAGAGAAAGCCTTCTGTCCTGTGTGCATCTGGTGGAAAGAGGCTCAGCATCTACAAGCTTTCTACTCAGTTGGTTTTAACGTACTTTTGTGTCTGTTGCTGTTAGTTTGCTAGAGCACACTATTAAAGGGACAATTCACCCAAATTACAGAAACACACATTTAACCATTTACTTATACTGGTATCAATAATTTGTATTATAAACTTCTGTCTGCCCACAAACTGTTGCCAGTGGTAGAGGTCAGGATGACAGGTATCGCACAATTAACTCCTAAACTTTTCCATAATATATCAAGTAGTAATGTATATGAATTCATATTAATATGGTTTGCTTTTCATTAAATTGAGACTTGATGGAAATGTCATCTGATTACACACTCTTTTGTCAAGGCTCTTCTATACAAAATACATTTACATACAGGATATTGCATCTTTTTCATTATACTGTGCTCAGGCCCAATCCCTGCGTCAACTGCCATTTTGTTTCAGACACTAGTTCCAACAGTAAAGAGAAAGCGGGGCCCATTTCTCATGCAAGACCTATAGTAGTCGCCTACTAGTCAAACCGGTACCCATGGGGAGCAGTAAGGCTCGCCCAAAAGAACAACAATGACCTGCAAGGGCAGGTAAAGCTGGGTGACAGGTGAAGGGCTAGGGGCCTTAGTAGACTCACCCCTGGCTACACAAACTGACTGTGTCCCATTAAGATTCCTCATATGAATGGGGGGATTTTCAATAAAGCTGTGAGGAAGACAGAGTATGATGGAGGCAGCAGATAATGCGTATGGAGGCATGCAGAGGTCACACCTAACAGAGTTGTTTTGCCTTTGCTACGCCTTACTGTGCAAATATATACTTTGATAAGAGCTTCATCTGGTTTTCACTGAAAATAAGGGAAGGGTTTCCTTGCAATATGGGATATCCACCACTCAGAAGACCAAACTAAAAAGGAAAATATATGCGCCCATAATAAAATTCCTTTGATGAAAAAACACACATGAATGCATCTCTTCACTTAAAGGCACTGATATGAAATTAAAAAACAATAATTTCTCTGCTTGTCAGAGCAAAGACCTTAATGAGCGTGTCCTGAGTGTTGTCTTGCCCTCTACCCAATGCATGCTGGGGTAGGCTACAGGCTCTGTGACCCTGAAGTGGACAGACAATGAGTGACTGAAAAATCACACTGAACAAACCACCTTGAATAAAATATTCTAAAAACTTTAAGTGACTAATTTCTGCCAATATATTGTATGGTTTTTCCATTTTATTCGCGTCTCCTAAAACCTTGAAAGTGATCAAAACCAAATATTTCCTTTTTATACCTAAAGAAAAGGCTGAAAACATTCAATAGACTAAAATTAACTGGTTTATCCAATCTTGGGAGATGTTGAGAGGTCTCAAGTGTTGTCCCTGAACCACCTATAAACACAATATATCATGTCTGTGAGAGTTCATGCATCTGTGTGCATGTGATTTACGCAGAAAAGGGTACGAAGCATACCTAATGTAATCCAATCAAGCAGAAAGTTCTGGCTAACATGTGAGGTCCTAAGTCATAGGTCAGCCAAATGTCCAGCTGCCCTCTGTGACCTTCGGCCTGACAACCATCTCTCTGTCTTTCATCTGGTAGCCAGCCACCCGCCACTTGTGTCAGGGAGTCATATGAGGTTCTTCTACCTTCATCAATAACCCTGGCAGACAAGTGAATTATGGCACAGGAAAAAGGAAGGGTAATATAAATCACAGATAAATTGGCACCTAACTTTTCCCTGAAGTCTTTTGTGTTTTTCCATGATCCGAGTAAATGTTGTTCTGACTTGTAAATTAAAGACTGTTCTGATGTTCTGAGGTATGGTATTATAGGGCATCCCAGACCGGCAAATGAACTTCAAATAAGCCACGAGCAGTAACCCACTTATTAACAAGAGAGTGAAGCCAAAAGACAACTTTTCATCTAATGCTTTAATACGTTGCACTACAATTCTGCAGCATTCACTCTCTGTCATTTAGATGTTGGATTCAATGCTTCATTGGTTGTGCTGAAACCCCATTTCCAGCCATCCTGTGTGTTTCATTTCATCTCAATTTGTGGCTACTTGTTCTGTGAGTGATGAAAAACCCTGGAGCAAACTGAACAAACTGCACTGAGCTTAGCTGACCTCAGGCACAGAGCAGAGAAACATCATCATTAAAATTGAATGCATACATCACACACGTAGAGGAGGCGAACAGGTCACCGTCTATCATCTCCTTATCTGCAGACACATTCAGTGCGTTCAATGTGAACTTTTGATGTAAGTTTGGCTATGGTAGGACATTGTTCCAACAAAACATATGTCATGGCACTGTGGTTCATTTCAAATCCTTTCTTGTTGTGCGAACAGATAATCAGCTGCCAGCACAGCTCCATCATCATCATTCTTCTGTGAGCACCACGCTCCAAAGATTTCCTCATCATCAGTCATACTGTACCTTCAACTGGAAGCCAAAATATTTCTGTCTGCTGATGTCAGTATCTCTCTCTCTCCTCTCTCATTTGATCCACAGGAGCATACCGGATGCTTTTTCAACTCCAATAACGCTGATCCACCCAAATTCCTTGAGTCAGAGATCTATTTTTAACAAGCTGGTAACAACCGCTACTCCTCTGCGACTGACTGTGTGACATTTTACATGCAAATGAAATGACAACACAGTGGAATCAAAATCACTGAAACCCAGTTACTGCTGAGCTGTCAAACTGTACTGACAGCTCAATTAAGCTTTGCAAACTTATGAATGTCAACGTTAAGTTTTTCAAGAATGTAAGTAACTAATCCAAGACAACCTGACTTTTAATGCCGACGTACAGAATAATTCAATTTGTATAGCTTTGCATATTTTCTGCCACACGATACTTTGCTCTACCTCCACTCACCTGCAATGAATTCACAAACACAGCATAAATATTTTACAACTGAGCTTCAACTTCAGCTAACAGGTCATTAGTAATGTATAAAAAATGTATCCAAATCCAAAGCATGGAAGTGTCTTTTGGACATGGACAGCATGCTGTTTACTGGTATCGTTCTACACAAGAGAACATTCAATATGTACATATGTTTTTCTTTATTCTTAATGAATAAATGAGCTTATAAATGAGGCGCAAAATCAAATTGAAAAAGTATATTTCACGCTTCATTGATGTGCACCATTTGTAGAACAACCAAATAACATGAGGCCCAGCCTGCTACAATCTACTGGCAGTAGTACTGTGTATGGCTGAGAAACTCATTACTCTACATTAGCTTTAGTGTCTCGCAAACGCTATTGTTCAGTTGAACAAATTATTTATAGTCATGCATATTAGCCTTTCAAACATGCCCATACTAGTAAAACAAATTAGCCCATTAAAGCAGTGGTAGAGGACATTACACAGGCATTGAATGGGTTAATGTATCATATCCTGCTGGGAGACCCTCGGCACTAACCTCTGTGACTCTCTGTTTGACTCTACACCCCAGCGACAATGGCAGAAATAAATCACAGTTTGATTCCTGAGGAAAGATTTATCGGAGGAGTGGAATGTGTCACCGGGTGTAAGGACTGCCTGACCTAACAGACACAACAACAGTCAAAGGTCACCGTTTCTCTTCCTTGTCTATCTGACTGGGGAAAGAGGAAGATGGCAAGGTTGTTGTAGGGTGCATACTGTGTCCCTCGAATGAAGCACAGAAAAGAAAGGACTACAGATCAGTCGTGAACTATACAGGAGGCTGTTTTCAGCTGCAGAGAAAGTAAACTGTAAACTGCGTGAGCGAAATGTTATCTTGTCTGATCTTTTTACATAGCTGCACTGTGATTACATTATGCGAAAGGACACCAAAGGAAAAGTGGCAGCTTCCTTGGGATGGAACATAACTTTGCTGCTTTTTAATGAGTCAGTTTGGTATTTTGCTCAGTTTTAATATGTTACTCACGAGTCATCTGAAAACCAGACGCTTGTTTGGGCAAAATGCGGGTTTCTGAAGTAAAGGGGATGTGACTTCTCTCTTGCAGCTTCTTTTATACGTCGTATTTTTACAGCTTGAAAACATTTTCATTCTTGCCCTTTTCGTTCTGCATCTGCTGTAGCGCACCAAGGAGCTAACTATGATCAAATGTGTTTCTCCTAACAGGTATGTCTTCTTGCTTCTACACAGACTAAAGATTGATCCTCATATGGTCTTTATATTAGAGGCAGAAATTCGAACCGAGTCTCTCTGCACCTGTTCCATGAAAAATGGCCAAAACATGTAAGAGGCTGCTCGCTTTGTACTTGAGAAGAGCGTATTCCTGAAATAAAACTGTCAGTATATTTCAAGCTGGATGCTAGTGTGGAAGCTGAGGCATATCCTCATTGAGAGATAACAGCAGCCACAGTGATATTTCAGTATAGGCATACAGGGCAGGTCATGAAAGCAGTCGAGCAGATAAAGGGAAAGGACACAGACCATGACCAGATCAAAGAGAGGTGTATGGGCTGTATAATGACAGGGGCTACTAGGCAATTCAAGTCCTGTAGAAGGGAGGATAAGCTGTCTGAAAGACACATGCAACCGTGTCTTACATTTCTGGTGCATTTCTGAAATGGGAGAAGAGCCAAGACGAACACAGAGAGGCTGCCCTGGGGTCACTGGTTTCAGGGGTATTGGATGAGCTAGTGCGACTAGCAGAGCAGCTCTAAGCCAGCCAGACAAAGGTCAACGTGAAGAAAGATTAACTAAATAAACAACCCAATTAAAATAAACTGCAGTCACAGATTGAGCTTGAGATGAAAAGACAGAAGAGTGTCGCTGAACCCTTTTGCCAGCCATTACAAAGTGGAGCACTATTTTTCATTTGTCTCCATTTCCAGCACTAAGTGATGTATTTCAAAACTGAAACTGAGCGGCTCTGAAAGAGCAGCGTTCGTTTTTGAGGCTTGAGGAGAAGATAAATGTGACCCAGTTGAGTATAACAGTAGGAGAGCAACTGTGAAGGAGAAACAGACGGAGCACATGGCACCCCTGTGGAGCTGATTAACCCTGCCTTATGACACAACAGTCTTCATGAAAACATTACAGCTAGCATTACAGATCACATGCCGCAAAGTATTGTCTGAGATATTAAAGCTTGAGTGATGGTCCTATCCATTATTGCACTTCCTGGATTTGATTATCAGTAGGAAACCATCAAATTTGGGATGTGGCATGGAAAACCTCTGCGATTCTTTCTCATATAAGCATCTCGCTCACATGGTAGGGTAGCAAAATTATGGTTTGAACCCTATTATGGTTAGAAAAACTGCTGATGTGTACACTTTATTGGAAGCACTGGGATTGGAAAATAAAGCCACATTAAAGAACACCAACAACGCTCGAGATAATACATAACCATTATGTGACCGCATGCTTATGGTTTCAGTCTGAGGTTCTTTTCTGAAAATTGAAATGAATCTTTGTGTTGATGTTCTATGTTCTGTTGCATTGACTTGGGTCTAAAAACACTGCAAACTGATCTGAGATCGTCCGTTGTAATGTATTTTCATGTAATCTTTTAAGAAAACATCTGCCAGTCGTACTTGTCCAAAAGTGTAAAAGGGTGCATTGTATCACGACGCCAGGGGCAAACTCGGTACTCTTTTACAAAGAAAGGAAACAGGGAAAAAAAAGTGTGAGGAAAAAGTGGGGTAAAGTAAAGCCAGTCTGAGAAAAAACACTAATCCTCCAACCCCCTGTTCCCAGTTTCCTCTGAGGCTGGGGCCTTCCAGGGCTCATTCAGCAACAACTATACAATGTTTTCCTTCCCTTTAACAGATTACATCAGCACACTCGAGTCTATTCCCTCCAACTACAAACAGTTGCCGTATCTAACAAAAGTGTCTTTAACTGTGGCTGCTGCTGTGAGGGGCCCTGTCTTCACACACATGTGGGAAAACTCAAAAAACATAACCTGAGCTAGCACAGGTCACCGCAACGTGCTACTAAAAGATGCATTATCAAGATGCATTTTTTACAGATGCATTCGAAATTCTCAACTGTGAAATGCTGAGTCCACCAATCCAGCAGGACCACATACCAGGCATGCAAACATTTTCATAAACTCCTGAATGTGCGGTAATGAGGGATTAGAAGTTGCTTTCTTAAAGCAAATCAAGGGTGTTTTAGTGGTTCACAGCAGAAAAGGAAAATGGAACAAAGAAAACATATTGTAATCCAAAAAGCCAATGGGAAACGGGAACTGTGGATTATTGGCAAGTCATGGGACTTCTCAAACGTTGCTTCACCAGCGTAACTTAAGCTCATTTGATGGGTTAAAGATTCAGATGTCACATGATAGATTCTTTGGGGGAGAAACTGGCTCTGTGTGTAGCGAAACGATAAGCAGATCAACCACTCCTCAAAGGGATTAAATCTAATTTTTTCGGGCTAAAGCTAAGGGAGGGGAACTAGTAAAACTCAGTATACCAGCTGCATGGTCAAAATTGAACTCCATGATCTTATGTTGTACATTATTAAAGGGCAGCTCCAACAACTTTAAACATTAACGTGTGTTTGCAGGTCTTGGGGAGTGCTGCTGCACAAGTAAAAAAAAAAAAGCAGTATAAAGCCTTTTGTGGCTCCAGAGGAAACTGCATGTAATCTGCATGTGAACTGTCTCTAGTGATGTCACTCAGTGGCTATGTTGCATTGTGGGTATTGTATGCACCTGGCTTTGAAAAGCAGGCCACTGGTGCAGCACTCTTCTAACACTTTTAAACTTGTCATGGAAAGTTTCAAAACAAATGTTCCTACTTCAGGATCAGCAGAAGCACAGACAGTGCCTTTCATATTTCACACATTCTTCTTGTTTATCAAAACCTGGCACTTACTGTACATTACCCACAATGCATCCTTGCTACTGAGTGATCCTTGGAGGCAATTTATGTATCAAATTACATGCACCTTCGTTTGGGTCTACAAAAGGCTTTGTGCAGTAGAACGAACCAAGACCTGTAAACACGCTTTAATGTGCAACTGGTGGAGTTATCCTTTTAAGTAAGAAAAAATAGGCCTTCTGTAGCTACTCTGATCTGAGACAAATTGGTGTACAAAAAAAAAAAAGTCACCACCTGCGGCGAAGCACTATGATTCTGCCCAGCGTGATAAAACGGACAGATTTGCTGCATTTACTGTAAAATAATAAAAAATGGCTGAAAACCCTCATACCAGCAGCGTTTCAATTTTCTTCTAATGCTGATTCTGATGTGGAAAAGTGCAGATGATGACCCAAAAATATCAACTCTGAGCAAAAGCTTCAATCACTGTGATCAATAATTAATGAGCAATGATATCAGCATTCATTTTCAGCATGAAAATTCACCATGCCAACAAGCAGTTATGTTATGGTGGGTGATGGAGTGCTGCCTTTCTTTCAGCCCCATTAAGCAGTTTTGTGGGGAAGCATTCATTTCTTTGCCAAACACTCGCTCTAGAGATCAAAGCCGCACTTTTAGAGATATTTCACTTTTTGTTCTGCATGCTGTGTGGCCTTTGGTAAAAGGCTTGAAGTACAACACTGTTGAAAAAACACACTTCACACATTTGAAGTCTTCAGTCTTATTATTATGAGTTGACTTAAGACCTTTTGGCTGACCAGAGAAAGAGTTTTTTGTAAGCTTCTTTTTGTTTGATATTTGCTTGCCGTTTGAGGTGGATTTCTTTTTTTCATTTTTTTTTTTTTTTTTTTTTTAAATGAAGGCCGGATTATTTGTAGACATTCCAGGAAATCTGTCAAGGAAGAACAAAACTCATTTCTACACATAGTACAGCCTGGTACCTTGAGTGTGATACCAAGCAAGGACATTTGAGATCTGCTTAGTAATGTTTAAGTTAACAAAAAACAGAGAGTGCAGAGACATTAAAACATACTCCTAAGAAAACTTCCAGAATCTCCACGACTTTACATTTTTTCCTGCTGCTTTCATCATTCATGGTGTCTTAGATCAGTGTCACTCTAGAGACAATGACGAGACGGGTGAAGGGGTGGCCATAAGCTTTCCCAGACCCGACCTCAGCCGAGGACTGTGTTTATGAGGTGCTTCTGAGATGTGATGATGTCACACACCGGCTGTGAAAACATGTTAGGCGGCCGCTCCATTGACCCTAATGAGAATATTAGCAATGAACACTGAGCAGTGAGGAAATGTGCCGCAGGAGCAGGTGGTGTCGATCTGAGTGTGTGGCCTGTTATCACCCCCCATAGTATCAGAGATGGGTAGTACCAGACGCCACCAGAGCCACTTCAAGACAAACTGTCATTTAGTAAACCGATTAATACCGAACTGAAAATGTAGTAATCCTCGACTAGATGATGCAAAGCTGTCCTCTTCACCTTAAATAGATACTGTAAGATATAAGATAAAGCTCTATGCAAGCATTAAAACTTTACTTCAAATACATCACACTGCTTTGTTGCTCCCATTCGTGTTAAATGTTTTTTATACCTCACACGTTTAATTTATATTTAGGCT